>JAPMOQ010004434.1:1783186-1802641 GCA_026543055.1 Argiope trifasciata | reverse complement strand
TAATTTAAGGAAAAAATCGCTATGATCTACAATATTTAATAGTATATTTCTATATTATTTTCATCTAAATTTTAATAATCGAAACCAATAAAACAATCATCCTAAACTTCTTAATATATTAGAGACTATACCAAGACTCTTCAATAATTATATAATTTATGTACACATTAAAAATTATTTAAAAATATTAATTTCAAAACCTTTGTGATAGTATTGTATACACATAACTACTGTATATAAATAACCTTCTCAAAAAAACTTCACTGTGCTTTCATTGAATTACTTAAGTCATTATTTTATCAATTAAAGTATTAGAAATTCCTTTGAATGAATAAATTAGAGCATAAATTAGAATTAATTAAGTCATTCACTTTATTAATTTTTACATGAAAAGCCTTAAAATATGTTAATTTTTTTAATAATAATGATTTGAGAATTATTATTTTGTTTGTTTTATTTTTATTAAATAATTAAATGCTTATGTTTAGAAGAAGAGATATTATTAATTAATAATTATGATTGCATTTTTCATGAACATAATGGCTTGAATAATTAAAGTAAATTAATACAGCTATGTTTATTTCTATAAAGTTATTAAAATAAAATTCTTTCTAATATTGTCATGTTATTTAAATTAAAAAGGTGTTCAAAAGCGAAACAAAATTTACTATGTATTAAAAAACGCCTTTCTCGAAGTTCATTGGTTAGAGGTTCTATTGTTCCCTGATATTTAATGCTTAAAACCGGCACTGTGATAGTTTTCATTGGTAAAATTAACTAATTTAGAATTTTTAGCTAATGTTTAATGGTAATCAATACCATCCAATAATTCAAAATTCTTATCAAACATTATTTGTACTGGAAAATTAAGAAAGTTTTTAGAAAACAAAGGAAACAAACAAGAATATTATCATTTTAAAGCAATAAAGTATTTAAAATATATAATAAATATTCATATCTATTTAAATCATGTAGATATTATTATTTTTAACATTCTATGAAAGAAGATTTTATCATTCATTTTAACTATAGTTAAAACGAAAACACCATTAACGAACAAAAGTCATTTCCGAATCTTAACCGTAACAAGAAGTACCGGTAAAGATAAGTAATTTGTTTCTATAAAATTCCATGTAAAACTGGATAAATATTTCAAAAAATGTCCAAACAAATATATTATAATGTCATTCAATAAGGCTTTGTTTCAAAATAGGGCAAATGTGATGGATTATTGTCGTTGAATTAATTTAAAACGTACAAATATATAGTCTTATTAGGCTGATACGCATGATGAAATACTTATCCACACGCTCATTACCTCCGTTATTACACTAGAACGTTGTTCATCCTTATATTTCTTTTTCTCCCAATAAAATATTATCTGCTGATTTTTGATGTGACACTGAAGGAATATCTATAAATACTTCGATACTTCAGCTATGTTATTCCATCGGCTCATCAATACCATTATTATCCACCTCTAGCCCTATAATTCTGGCCAGAGACGCAATCTCGTTGATAAGGGATCCATAGAGACTTGCTTAAATCTTGTGGAGTCGCGGTATACTGCCAAAATTTCTTCCATGAAGATATAATGAAGATTCATAAATATTTCGGTACTTCCAGCTATGTTCTTGCACTAGCTCATCGATGCCATTATTATCCACCTCTTGATTTATAATTTTTCTCATACACAAAATACCCTTGTAAATGAATCCACAGGTCATTAAATCCTTTGAAATCGCGCTATTTTGATAAAACTTCTTCCATGGATATGTAAAGGCTCTAAATTTACACTGATAGAAATGTTCTGAATATAAGGAAGCTTTAAACATAGACTGAAGCATGTCAATCCAACATGTGATGCCACAGTGTCTCCTCGTCACTCATTCTCCAAATCATCATAAAATGGGTCACTTTCATTAAATTTGTTTTAGTCGTTATGCCTCTTAGCCGCCTTTGGCGACCAGCTTGTCTTCCAGGAGGAATGGGTTCTGAAATTTTCAATTGAATACTTATGTGCCTTCTTATCTTTAAAACTTCTTAACCAAATATATTTTTTAACTTCTATAGTCACGTAACTCATACTATTATGGAGACCTTACGATAATTTGTTCTTTGCACCATATATCTATCTGATTCGCAATCAGCTGTCATGGAATTATGAGGAAAATATCATATTTTATAATTGTTCCATAACATTATGTTTCTCTTTAAATACATGCTGAACATCACACTTTCCTCGGTTTAATTTCAATAAGAGTTAATTTAATTATTCAGTTTGAGTGTTTTCGAAACTGATAGCAATCACTGATACACTCTTAATGTGCTCCTGCAAGTTAAACTCTTCTTTCGTTTTGTAAAAAATTGATCGTTGGAAAATATAGTTATAATATTAGTTTAAGAAGTCATTAAAAATAAAGTGAATTTATAGGTTAGAACATTGTTATCAACGGAAAAAAATCATTTTTACGAAGATTTAAAAAATAGTTTTGTGTTGTAATATTTTCGGAAGTTATCGCAGAAAAATTCCAAATGTTAGCATAATATTTAATAAATTCAAGTTTCTATAAAACCTGTAATTTTTCATCCTCCAAAGTTAATATGTACATACTAAGTGCGGTACTCTAGAACATTTGGTCTGGTGTGTAAAGCGCTAGCACACACACAAACATTCATTCATATACGCAAACGAATATTAAGTTGATTATCAGTCTTGGAGTAATTCCAGGCATCGATATGCCTAAAATTGATATATATATATATTTAAGGTGGTGGACGAAAAGCTCTAAAAGAGCAGTTTTTAATAATAGTATTCCTTTTTTACAAATCAATCAGTTTTAATTATTGATTTAGAAGATTGATTGATGTAACAACTTTTGCTTAAAATATTAGTAAAAATATTTTGTTAAATATGACTGACAGAGCAAAGTATGAAATAATCTAAAAGTTATTCATCAAGGAATTTTTTGAATCAAGTTAAATAAAATGTAATTAATTATTTCTTTTTGACTAAGTATTCTTGTTACTATTGATTTTCAAATTAGCTATTGGGTCTGAATTTTAATGCGTATTCTGTATAAATTCAATCTTTACAATAAAAAAAGCTGATTTAATGAATTAATGACAAAGATTTTGCAAACGATCATAAAAACCTTTGTCTTGCATTTCTTTTTTTAGAAAACATAACATTTACTATTTTTTTTAATTTCTTCCAGTCACGGGCTGAAAGTTACCTTTTTTCTATTTAATTTGCAATTATAGTTGATTTATTTTTTAATTTAAACTTCTGTCCATATGATGGCAACACTTTAATAAAAGCTATTTATCCCAATGCTCGTTCATCATTTTTAGTTTGTTGCAAAATTTTATTGTTTTATCCGAAATATATTGTTGAAAAACATGGTTAAAATATGTCTTTAAAAATCGTTAAAAGTAGAAACTTAAGTTAGATGTTTAAATACTGGTACCATTAGAAAGCTAATTTTTGTACCTTTAATTTGACGTAAAAATCATGTTTGAAAAAGAATATTTTCTGAAGTTATAGCGGAAGAACGCCAAAACTTGGACTAATATTTAATTAATTCTAATTCTAATTAAAAATTCGGAAAAAATGCTCAGAGGTGTACATTTCCACCAGCAGAGAACACATATGCCAAATTTGGTAGCTGTAGAACCAACGGTCTGGCCAGTACAGTGCCAACACTTTCATACATTAAGCTGTATTATCAGTATAGATGAGAGATGCTCTTTAAGCAATAAACGATTGCACTTTATTTAATAATACTAAATACTGAATACGTACTTATGAGTTATATAAAAATGAAATAAAATGAGTAATAATGAATTAATAAGTTTAAGAGAAATAGACTATTTCTTCTTTCTAATTTTTTTAAAACATATGTTAGAAAATTTGCAAATTCTGTTGAATCAATAGACTTTTTCTTTAAAAAAGACAGTTGAAATAGTAGCCTTTTCTTATATTTTAACATTGATACATAACTGGAGACAGGAGTTAAAATGACTCCTCGTTCTTCATTAGCTCTGATTATCAAATGTTTTTTTTTTCTTTTTTTTTGCATAAATACAATCATCTCCTCAGTACCTTCAAGTTGTTCTTTTAGCAGTACATTGGCAAAAGTCTAAGAATGAACACGTGCATATAATCGAGCTACTCTTTGTCAAAGCTTTTGTTGTGATTTGTGGTTTCAATGACTTTATGGCACTGAAACTACTTTTAATACTACTACTTAATTGAAACTATTATTTTCATTAATTTAAGAAGAAAAAAGAAATATTTATTAAATAATATTTTAAAATATTCTATTCTTCATTTTTGTTTGTTCAAAATCAAATTCTAACAGTTATTACATTAGTGTTGATTCCATGATATTTCAACGAAGTAAATTATTAGAAGATTGTGCTGGTTTTTCTTCAAACACCTTTCCAACATTTAATATTATAATATTTGAATATTAATAATTTTATTATTTTCTGTAACTATATAATCTCAAGACCATACTGTGTTTCCAAAATAAAATTCAATTCTGTTTACAAAAGACCAAAAAGAAAAATATCAATTCTCACTCCAAAACTCTAATCTCTTGAAGAAACTCATGTCACCAGTTAAGGTTTAAAAGCGGGTTACGGGTTTTTGTATTAACCCACGCATGCATCAAACATTTTTTAATTACTCTATCTTGGGTCGCAAAGCGAAAATAAAATTATCAAACAAATTCCAAGCAACCAGATTTTTGATTTAAAATTAAGTGAACGCATCTGATTTTTTGGGTTTATTTCCTTTAACTTAATTATGATAAAATAATCAAAGGTTTCCGACTCTAAGAAAGTCATGTTCTATACCTGGAGGCAAATACGATTTTTGCTGCGTCAAACAAAAGCAGCGCAAAAAATAGAAAAAAAAAACTTTACATTGAGAGAAATTTTTTTCTTCCTCCCTTAGCCTAACTATTGAGTCTTCGGGGGATAAAATTTCTTTACCGGTAGAAAAAACAAAGGCTCGAAAAAAAATATCTATTGGGGGTGGTGGAGAAACTGTAAAGAGTGTGATTAGGAACCCCGAATTAAGCTTCCGGGCTTCAAGAAGTTATTCGCTCTATCCCAATTCCAGTTCTCGTTTGTTCTGCAAATGCTGTTGAAGAACAAACGTGAGAATCTTGCCGACTTTGCGTTTGTTTGAAAGAGAAAATGGAGAGAAAACAAAAAGGTGAAAAAAAATTCATTTCTCCCCATGTTAGAGACAACTCATGAATAATACATTTTCTTTTTTTTATTTTCTTTGTGTCCTTTTTTTTGCTTCTGGTTTTTTCTTACCCCTTTTCTTTATGTTCGTTAATACAAATGTTTATAATGCGTTCGATTGTCCCTATATTCGCTGAAATAACGATTCTGCAGGGAAAAGAAAATGTCTGATTTGCCTCGAGCCTAGCAATTTTATACGAATAAAATCGACAGCTCAATGCAGAAGAAAGAGCAATATTACATAAAAATTTTCTGTTTAGAATGGATTTTTATTATCGTTAAAAAATATCTTTTAAAATATTTTTTCAGTTTAAAAAAATATTTTTAATTCCCTTTTTTTAAATTTTTTTTCTAAAATTGTATTACGTATCCTGAGACTGTAATAATAATTTTTCAGTTTACTTGACAATTATTATGTACTAATCTAATTTTCTACCACTCATCAGTCTACTTAACAGTTATTAACTACTTATCTCATTGTCCACTACTCATAAGTCTACTTGATATTTGTTGCCTACCAGTCTCATCGTTTACTATTCTTCAGTCTACATGACAGTTATTGTCTAATGCGGTTATAGTTACTGTCTACTAGTCTCATTGTCTACTACTCATCAATCTACTTGACAGTTATTGTCTAATGCGGTTACAGTTACTGTCTACTAGTCTCATTGTCTACTACTCATCAATCTACTTGACAGTTATTGTCTACTACTCCTCAATCTACTTGAAAGTTATTGTCTACTTGTCTCATTGTCTACTACTCATCAATCTACTTGGCAGTTATTGTCTACTAGTCTCATTGTCTATTACTCATCAATCTACTTGGCAGTTATTGTCTACTAGTCTCATTGCCAAGTAATCATCAATTGACAGTTATTGTCTGCTAGTCTTATTATCTACTACTCATTAGTCGTCTAACTGATAGTTATTGTCTACAACTCATCAGTCTACTAGATCGTCGCTGTCTATTAGTTTCCTTGTGTACTTCTCATTGGTCTACTTGACAGTTACAGTATAATTATCATTGCTAACGAATTTATTAAAATTGATTTAAAATTCTATGCGGAATTTGTGCTTATTTTATATTTTAGCGTGTTCATATGTCGTCTTTGTTATCTAAATTTCTTTTGAAAATTAAAAGTATCATTTTGGATCAGTACGTAAGCTACTGAAAACATGTAGTATTGTACTAAAATACCCTCCACATATGATCTAAACATTAGAACACTTTAATTATCCTGAATTTCATTTCATTTACATACTCATCATCTTACGTAAAAAAAAATTCCGAAATAGGTTTCATATTACAACGAAAGGGGTGATTAATTAAATAAACTAAATTAGTTGATGGGTTTTTTAATTAACATTTCAATGATCCTGAATGTAGTTTTATTTCCAAATATAAAACATTCTAAAATACTCAGTGAGTAAATAATATAATTAAACTAAATTATTCATACGAATTCCTCAATAGAAAATATTTTATCGATCTTAAATATGCTAAAAAATCTAAAAGTGTCATCTGTTTAATACAAAAATTGTTATTAATATTACTAATTAAAAATCTTCCAATCATTTATACTAAAGCCAAATATTCAGAATTCTTTAATAGTTTTCAACAACCTATTATTTCACTTCTTTTAGTATTCCAAAACAATCCTTTTACCAAGAAATATTTTTTGAATACTATTTACAAAACTCCAGACTAATTCTAAATATCATTTTCTGCCATATCCTGAAGTATGATAAACAGTTCTCATATTACTTAAAAGAAAGTAATTGGTGTAACTAAGCAAAATACCTCTGTCAAAACTTCTAATTTTTAGAATATTTTAATAATCACAAACATATTTTACTCCTATGTTGTAAAGCACCCTAAAAAGTCAATATGCTACTTTCAAACATATATTTACTATAACTAAATTAAAATATTCCGTAAGTTAAAACATTTCTAATGTTAAGAATATTTTATTATGAATTAATTTCATTTTCTTTTATATATTAAACTACTATCATACATAGATTAATGGATACTCGATATGCTTTGATGATGCGAAACATCAAGTAATTGAACCATGGTTTTCTAGAAATCTTTTATCACCTTAATGAAGCACTATTTGCTATTTTGTCTAAACATTATTTCAAGATAAGGAAACCAATCAGGTAGAAGAAATATGAATGTGTGAAAAATTATAACTTATAATAATAATGATTTTAAAATACAAACAATTGCTTGATTTAAGGTGAGCAGGTTCTTTATGATTTCTTTTTTTATTCGTTCTTAATATAAGGAAACCAATGATGTAGAACAATTATTAATGTGTGAAAAACTATAAGTAACAATAATAATGACTTTAAGTTATAAATATTGCTTGATTTAGGGAAAGAAGGTTCTTTACGATAACTTTTTTTATTCTTCTTATTATTCACGGAAAAAAATAATTTTTTATTCATTCTCAGAAATTCTTTGTAAGAACCATGGTCAGTAACGGAAGAGACAGTTTTAATAGGGAAGGAGAAGGCTGGAAAAAGATGCCACACAAAAGTAATTTGAACTTATATGATTTTAGAAAGGAATTTGCTAACACAGTGTTTTGGATTCTCATACATTATAGCCATCATAAGAAAATAAGAACACTCATAAATTAGACGTGCAGCCTGACATGATGCATTTAGAAAATAAATATTTTAAAATGTGGATAAATAACACCTACTGCAGATATTATAATTTTAATTTAGATGGATTACTTATTCATCAAAATGTGGAGTTTAATCCATTCATATTATTATTTTTTAAATCATTAAAATATTTATATTATAATATTTCAGAGTTCTGAAGTTTTGAAATTATTATGTTATTAGATTATTTTAACTTTTCAAGAAATGGAACAGAAAAATGAAATATTATTCATCAGAAATCAGTAATTATCTTTTTAAATGGATTTACTCTGAACAAATGAAGAGATATTAAGCAGTGTCTAAAAATAGCCCTTTTAAAAGTTTTTTGGTTAAATGAGTATGTTTTAAAAATCAATTTCATCAATAGTATTCATCCACTGTCTAAATCGTAATATTTAGTTTTAATTTGAAATTTCATACACATTCTATTTATATCACTTAGAATGAAATCTGAAAACACCCTGACATCCAGTTGACCCCACCCCATGCACCCAACGTTGGAAACAGTATTGTAATAATTTGGTGAAAGGACAATGATCGAAGAGTTTAAATCCAGAAAAAAATATATAGATCAGCTTCTTCTGTTTTAATCCATTTAGTTACCACCAAATGTGATTATTCCAAGTTCTTCTTTACCGGTGATAAGAACTTAGGTTTCCAGTTTAGAAAAGTGAATTGAAAAAATTGGTTTTCAATTTTCTTTCCCTAATATATTTGAAAACTATAATTTCAGCTATAAAAGTTCAATGTGAAATATTAGTACATGTAGGCGATTTAAAATTTAAATTCATCTCTATTTAATCGTTTAGTGTTCAAAATATTAGTTCATTCTACAGTATCTTCGATAAAGCTTCTAAAAGGAACATAAATCTAACTATACTGCAGCAGTATTAGATAAACGTAATAAATTTGAGACTCTTTTTTTCAGTTTGAATTTTAAATAGGAAAACACGAACTCATCACACTTAAACTTTGCCTTCACTAATTATTTTAATTGCAAATCAAATATCTACAAAATAAAATGAATATAAAACAGTGAATCGATGTCCTTGCTCCAAGGTATTAAATCCAAAGACGATTAGAAATAAAATCTTGTGATTCCCAACACGTATTTCAATGAATACCAAACGCAATATCAGTTTTTAAAAGGAATGTTACAAAAAACATCATTTTTCAGGTGAATCAACACCTTATTCTTTACCATTCTACAATCAATTTGACATGAAAAAAAATCCAGATATTCTTTTTAAGGATCAATCATAATTATGTGGGATGCATCCTCTATCACCATGTTAGGGAAAAAAATTGTCAGCATCTTAATTTCCAAGAGTTTACATAAATTTTTGTGCCACATAACTGACATTGACTGGGTTTATTTATTCATAAAAATGTAAAGGATTTACGTAAGTCTATCAGTACAAAGAGTCAGCTTAATAAATTCTTCGTTCCTATTCTCTAACCTGAGCATGTCACTTTTCTTTCTTACATTTGATAATATTTAAAATTACTTGAGTTCTATGAGGTTATTTAGCTCTATGAGATTTATTTTCGTGGTTTCAAATATGTTTGCAGATTGTTTAGATGATATTCTGATTACAGCGAGGTCTTACAGAGCAAGTACATTATATTTATTTCTTCAAGAGCAAGATGTTGAAATTGAAGTGTTTCAATTGCAGCATTGACTATTCAGTGGCTGACGTCATCCATGCTTTGCTTATTTGGAAAGCCTTTGTTTTCGCTGTCAGCAATTAGCATAATTATAAAAATTCCTTTTTTACTATCTTACAAGAATTGCTCTTCAAGTCACAGTCATTGTCATCATTTCGTTAAATATTACCACTGGTGCCATGTGTCTCTTTGAGTATTTATGGCATGAAACTGATTTTTAATTTTCTTATGGGATCTAACTCGACTTAAACTCTATAAAAGTGGTCAATTTTCTGCAATATTCACTTTCTCGTAGACAGGAATGCAAAATGAAAATGAAGTTGTGGTGAAAAAATTTGCATTCGATACCTTGATAAACGTTCCAATTTTCATATTTCTTCCAAATACATTCAAAATAATTATATATATTTATCTTTTTATGGGATTTGAATCAAAGGGATAACTGCCTTTACATTAAATTGGCAGGTCTCTACCAAATTTTGAACAAAATCCATTTAAAGAAAATACATCAGCACAACTGTTTAAATACAATTTTACATAGTAGCAACAAAACGAAAATAATCAAATGAATATAATTATGTACAAATATTTACAATCGAAAATGCGGATACCAATTTTTAAATTAAATATGCCAAAAAGTACACCGTTTATAGGTTTATACTTTCATATGAATGTTAACCCTGCTTACTCCAAAAAACTACTTAGACTATTGAAAATTGACTTGTCATCTTGGCATAAGAATCATAGTTTTCCGTTTCAATCGGCTTGTAGAAAAGCGTCCAAAACATATGCTTGGTTTTTGGTTAAGTATTAATTAAGTATTGGTCAAGTATTTAATTAAGTATTAATCGCATTTCCGTGATTAATCGTCAACGATCTCGCGCCTACAGTTATTTTCTTCACCAGTGGCATGATATTAATAATACACAAGTACTGATTTTCATCATTATACTACGAAATGCATAATTCCTATGTGTAAGGCAATTCTGAGTTCGTATTGTATTTACAGCTTCATAAAATAAAATAAAAAGTTTTATTATAAAATATTGATGTAAGGAAACCAGAATAAAATCATTCAGTTTTAAATTACACAAGAATAATGCTATTTGCATTTTATTAACGTGAAATTTCTTTCATTTGTATCCTTAATTTAATTTTAACTAATGTAAATTTTAAATTTAATTTTGCTATCCAAATTCAGAAAATTTTGAAAATTACCGACTGAATAAAAAATAAATGAAAATATATCAATAATTTCTTATTAAATATTTTAGTTGAAAATTAATCAATTAATTGAATTAAAAAATTCTTTTTTAGCTTTTTAGAATATTTTATTTTTATTATTATTACTTTGAAATAACGTTATTAGAATTTCTTAAAATTTCGAAAATATAAGTTAAATTTGTATGTTTCCTCTGTAGACTATTACAGAGCCATCTAAATTTAAAATTCGACAGACACAGCATTTTGAAAAGAGGTTCGCAATTTAATATTATTTTTTAAATACAACTGATTAATGCTCGTTTTAAAAAGTATTTGACTTATAGTCCTTAATATAATGCTTTGGTTTATATCACTAAAATCTGCATAGTTGATAAACTTCTTTCAATTAAAAATTAAGGTCTTTTTAATTTTACATAATTTTTTTTATGTGATTTATTTTCATTAGTTTCATTTCTTTTACATGATGATTTGGAATTCATGTGATTTAGTTCTTTGGAATAAAGTTCCACATTGAACTTATTTTATGTTTATAAAATCTCATAAATTAAATTATTACTTTGATTGAAATACTAATTTTTATGAAATTCAATTTTTATTGTTTCTTTAAACATTGATCAATTACTTGTTTAATTGCATAAAATTTAATTAAAATGATTTCAATTAAAAATAGTTTTATTGTAAATCATTTATTATTAAAATAATTTTATACAAAATCTATTTTTAAAAAAGTTTTATAAGACTTCAACAAAATCATTTTCAACCAAACATAATTCGAAATTTTAAAAAAAATCATTTGATTTGAAGTTGAAAATTAATATGAAATAAATATTACTTGTTTAACTGAATACAATTCATTTAAATTTCTTTCAATTTGTTAATAAAATTTGAAAACAATAATAAATGTTATTATAAGCTGAATAACATGCAAAAACCATAATTTGAAAAGCGATTCCCGAAATTGTTGTATAAAACTTCAAAATCGTTTCCAACCAAATGTAATTCGAATGAAAATACTTTGTTTTCGCCTGATTTTAAGTTATAAATTAATACGAAATAAAAATTCTATGCTTAACTACTCACATTTCGTTTAGAACTCTTTCAGTTTTCTTATACGGTTTTAAAACAAGAATAAATTTTAGTATAAACTTAAAAACATTCAAAACACATTTAGAAAGAACTTACTGAAAGTGTTGTGTAAGAGTAAACAAAATCGTTTTCAACCAAACATAACTCATATATAAACTATATATTCTCATAACCAAGTATCTAAATTTATATTTGCATTCATATTTTTTTCGGTAAAAAAATTCGGAACAACAGCAACATAATAATACATGCTATTTGTTTAAAGATTTTTTTTTCTTTTTATTGCATTCATTTCTTAATTTAAAATGAGATGTTTTCTTTGATATTTTCCAAATGCTATCAAAAATGACTAATGTTTTTCCCAATACGTCAGCTTTAAGCTGCAAAGCAATAATTTTTCTACAGTGTCTTCTCCAGAAAAATGCAAAGTTACTTTTTTACACTTATATTGAAGGAAGTTCTTAAAGAAAGGATATAAAATAATAGTCAAAAACATTCATTTTCATAATCTGCTCCACGTATCTTTGAGAGATGCTCAAAATACTTTTTACAATCCTCTTTGCATTTAACACCTTGTCATCAGAGGAAGCGTTTCAGATTTTATAGCTTAGTGTTTCTTTAAATTTCATTTAATGATAAAGCTCGGCACGAGATTTTGCGTGATGTTGAACAATAAAACCAGTGTTCCATTTCAGAGATGAATGTCAGAAAAAAGGAGAAGAGGGGAGGGAGAATGAAATAAAATGCAGAACGTGAAGAATGGCTGTAAAACTGAAGTGCTGAGAGCACAGAATGATAAGTATTTATGTTTCTTACAATAGTTTCGCGAAGATTTACTTTAGCATGACTCCATTTATTTATTATTTCTTCCTAATGCAAATACATTTCAAAAAATTTCCATTTCTTAGTTTCCTGAGAAAGCAATCTAATTTTTTTTTTATTTGGATATTTAGCTGAATGCAAGCAAGAATATATTTTTAGATGAAAACAACAATACTTTATTGACCTATGCAATAATTAAATATTTTTATATTTTTGAGAGGAAACATTATATATAAATCCAGAAACAAAGAAATGTAAGAATTTTATCTACGGAAATTTGTTAAACACTTAGTATAAATATACATTGTATTTAGTGAGTGCTAATGCTGCTACCACTAAAACAAAAATGAACTGAACAACTTTAGAATAAATATTAGTACAATTGAAACAATTACAGCCTAGGAATCAAATTAATAAAGAATCCAGTCTGAGGACCTTCTCAAGGGTCACCCTCAGACAGGGATACAGACCAGGGATTTTTTCTGTGAAGGGTCTGACTTTCGCCAAGAAATTGACCCCTCGTGACCCGAAAATTACAGAATATTGAGGTTTTGGATTGAGATAGATTGTTACGTATTTCCTATCTTTCTTATACTAATCCATATGGGTTTGTTTACCTGTATCGTGAGCGTGTTCAGTGTGAGAAGATGAACACACAAAATGACCAATCCTTTTGTAGACGAGACAACACAGACAACTTTTATTTACAGGACGAAGACAAAACAGCAAAAAGACGAAAAATATTTTCAACACAACTGTGTATAGAAAACAACTATATACAGCCAAGACGAACACACAGGACAGCATACCATTAGTACTCTTCTGCAGACAGTAACAACAGTAGTCCACAGGCAGAAATTGCGCAGTGATGCACAGCTCAGAAAGCGGCCAGATAGGCTTCAGCCGGAGAGAGAATCTTTAAAGGCTTCTGCCTGCACTCACATAGGATCTCTCCCGAACAAGCTGAAACTTCACCTTTGTCTCTTTTTGCCTTCGCTGCCGACTCACACTTTTACACAACGGGACTACTCTTCAGTTCAGGACTACTCCGTTCCCGACGACGACACACGACACAGGCTTCATCAGAATACACCATACAAGGATTCAGCAATCCTCCATTCAGGACTCCTCAGTTCAAGACCTTTTTATTTAGAACTACTCTGTCGACCACCGTCGTACTTCGTTCAGCTTCCAAGACCTCTCAGTTCAAGTCAACACTGCAGACTGTTTGCCTTATATAGTGAGGGGAACCCCTTATAAGGCGGGGTAAAAAGTCTTCTAGACCAATCAGAATCCTTTTGGATGCATCCTAGTAAAGAGGTTATCCTGGTCAACCATTTTCATTACATTGGCGAAGTTACGAAGCATTAATCATTGGCAAAAAGCATTTTTACTGAATCTATCAGAACTGTTGGTGTGTGTTTAGGGGATTAATCCCTAGTATATGGATAATAATATTAGAAAATCAAATTTATGTTTTAGATCGTTTCTACCCACCAAGATTTGATACAAAAAATACAAATAAATAAAAAAACCTTCACATTATATTTGGCATATTTAAGTCGTGCTTTCGAATTATCGCGTTTGCATGCTTCTGAAAATACAAACTATAAGCACAAACTAAACCTTATTGAGTTTTACTCAAAATTTGGCAGGCGTTTATACTAAAAATGTCAAATCTATGCACTGAATTTTTATTTATCTAGCCCTCTTTATTTTGTGGTTATCATTTTAACTTCCATTCGAACAGCCGGGAATAAACTTCCTCTGAATAAAGTTTGTCAAAACTTTGATATAATTCCCCAATTTTGGTTTTAGGCCTATAAAAAAAATTGGATCCTTCAAGCTCAAAACATTTTGAATTCCTGTGATTTCATCACAGATAGGTAGAAGGGAGAGGGTCCTTTTCCAATAATATTTTTTCTGTATTTAGAAAGATCGGAAATATAGATTCGTCAAAATATAAAAAAATCGAATTTTTGGACGATTACTAGGCTTTCTTCATGCTTCTCATACAGAAAATAAAAACAGTTCAAAAGATGCAGTTTTCTGAGTCTATTAAGAAGGAGAAAACGTTTCGGAGATGGAAAGCAACAATGGGCCATCTAGAATTAATGAGTGGAAAAATTGAACGCGTTAGATATTTTATTTTCAATACTTCTTTTGAAGGGCAGTATTTCAGTTCCATTATAAAAATATCACCACATTTAGTCTTTGGTAACGTTACAGGCATTCCAGTAATTTAAGATTGTCAACCCCATTTTGTGGGATGCTGAATGTCTGATATCATTTTCAGAAGGGTAAGTGAAATAAATAGACTCTCCTCTATATCTAAAACTCCTTCCATAGTCTTTAAACATGCTAAATTGGAAAAAAAATCGTGCTCGCACAATTATGCTATGTCCATTGAATCTTCTCTACGGAAATTAAATTCTCAATATCCATTGAAATCAAAACTATCATTTGCAAAATTTATACACAACCCTTACCTTGTTGACATTTTCATAAATTATGATGTTTTTATTATAACAATTAAGATTAAGTACAAAAAAAGAAAAGTGTTGACTAATAATATGCAAATTATTGTAGAGATTTTACAAAATAGAAAAAATACTTTAGAATTAGCAGCATTATTTTAACTTAATGAAATTAATTAATAAAATCCATTATTTATTACTTATTAGTAATAATTATTTATTTTAATGAGTAAATAATAATAAATTACTGATGTAAGTTATTTATAATAATTCCTTATAATTGATAATTTCCTTTCAATCTTGAATCACACCTCATTTTTTTATTGCATGTCACACAGATTCTATCCATTTTAAAATTTGATCCTAAGTAAAACTCCTGCTATTTTAGATCCGGATTCAACATAAGAATAGGGACAATTAAAGTATTATGAATCCAACCATTTAAATATATATTTTTGTACATTTCCGAAATTCAAGTATTTGTATGAATATAATATTAATTTTACAAAAAATAAATAAAACTATTAGAATCAAAAATCATAAAAACTTAAAATATTGTGAATCAAAAGTATATATTTTATAGGTTTCAGAATTTAACGTGTCCATATGAAAAATAATAAATAAAAAGCAAGCAAAGCCATTAAATAAAGAAGTTAATACAATTAAGCTGAAATATATAACCTATACTTCAATTTCTTTCAAAAACCTTAATTTTTAAAATTTATTCAGAATAAGAAATGTACTATAACAAAATGGTCATTGTAACATACTGAATGAAGTAGGTTTTATTTCCATCAAATATAACTCTTGTAACAAGTTATAAATATGTTAAATCAAATAATTAAGAATGAATTAAGCATTTTAAAGACTAAATGTCGTTCAAGGAACGTTTGAAATAATAATTACTGATTCTTGCTTATCATTGCATTTTTCTTCCCACATGCATAAATGACATTTTTTTTTTGTCATAAATTGCTTCACTTAAAAAACACGTTTTGCAAAAAAGGAAAAACTCATTATATCATGCTGAAGTTTTAAGCTGAACTTCTTCTAATATGGCCCATTTGATCTCCAGCATTAACTCATTAAAATGTGTCACAAAATTCCCCGTGGAATAATACAACATTTACTTATTTTAGTCCCGGTTTTAACCCTCATTTCCTCCTTTTTTTCAGCATGTAATTGTTTGGACAGTAATTAGGACGTTTGCTGCTTTTGGCAAACAGTGCTCATGTAACGAGCGACAGAAATATTAAGTTAATAGTTGCTTATTTCCTTAACAGGAAAGGATCATTATAAATCCCCCGATACATTTTTATTATTTATGTAAGCATTTGTTGTGAAACGATACCATTAAACATTTACCATTCTCCTAATCGAATTACTTTTCACTAAATTTCTAAATATAGTAGATGCGTTAATCTAAGGTAGAGTTTCCAATGAGAAACGTATTATAAATTATTGATTATTGTAAAAAAGTATTCTAATGATTAGGTGTGTACCAAAAGTGACATTATACCAGTAAAAGTTCGTAATTACAGTTTAAAAAAAATTAAGTAACTATCAAATTACTAGGTATACAAAAATAATTTCATAATCTTGTATATTAGAAACTAAAATTAGTCAAATACAGGAATAAAGGGCAGTCATAAAAAGAAGAAGAGGTTTAAAAGGTTCAAGCAAAACAGCTTACATAATATTCCAACAGTATCACTTGAAACATAATTTGTAAATAATAAAATTTACTGAAAATAGGCAATTTAAATTTAGAAAACTGAAAGAAAAATAAGAAATATTTTTTTTAATGAAAGAGGAAAAATATAAGTAAATGAAGTGAAAAAATAAGCAAACAGAAAAATATTGGCTCAGTCGAATGTAAAGTCCGTGATCAGGAACAAAAGTCAAGTAGAGTTCTTTATGCATTTTCTTTCTTATACTCACTAGATATAGAACAGTGCTTGACAAACTAGGACTAAATTACTGTTAAATTTGGAAAATCCTATTTCCATCATGATACAGGAAATCCAAGATGGTTTGAGCTTCTAAAGTTGTTTTATTGTTTGACAGAATTTGAGAAATATTTACTTTAGGATTAATAAAATTTCTAAGATGATGAAGAATAAGGCAATGGAAAATATAGTGTGGACTGTCATCATAATCATTGCCACATCTACAAGTACAATTTCTCAAACTGGATCTTTTAAGGTTATGCTTGCAAAGTATGCTTGTAATTAATTGGGCTGATTATTTATTTTAAATGCGTTTACTTCTTAAAAAGATCTGATATCTTTAAAAAAATCATAATTAGTTACTTGTATAAGGGAAAGCTAAAAAATTTAATAATAATAATAATGGGTGTACAATTTAAATCTTTATTCTCTAGTTTATCAAAGGCGCATATTGAAATGTATAGATAAGGCTTTATGTAACGTATCACATTAAATACAGAGAAACTCAATATTTTTCTATGACACTGAAGATTGTAATATACTTAATATATATGTATATCCTTTGTAGATCAAACTCATTTATTTACTTGTAATTGGAGAAAGATTAATTAATAATGTTTGTTAAGCGCGTGTCAAAATAATTCTACGTTGTTCATTTGATTATCACGTGGTATTTTGTAGATGGCGAAGATTTCGTATCCATAACACGGAAAGGGGGACTTAGTAGCTTCTGATGGTAAAGACCCTGAGCACTCGAGAACAGAAGTCGGAATTTTAGTTCATACGATGACATTCAAGCACTCTGCTGCAGCACAGTTTTGATAAAGTAGCATCTTTTGAGTAGCTTCATCGTTATTTACTGCATTTTTAATAATGTTACATAAAGAAATATCAAATTCTGTATGAAGTATGAAAGATCAATGTATTTATGAACTATGTGTGTTAGTCTTATATGATATTACTCTATGTTATTACTCTTATATCTTCTTTATTATATCTGAAATTCAAGTTTGTAAGAATTAGTACTATGTTTTAATTAAATATTTTAAAATTATTTTATACGTTTGTAAATTATATTTTTAAAATTTACTACCTAAAGGCAATATGAAAAACGATTTGAATATTTATTTTAGAGATAGGAAACAATAATTTTTGCAACATTATACAAATGTAGAACCAATTAATAACTATTAATTATCATCAATTTATACCACAAAACCAAACAAAATTGACTCCACATCATTAATTTTCACACTTTTTTCAAATAACTCTTCAATCGAAAGAATAAAGTTACTCTTAGTTAAAATATATTAAAAAAATTATGAGATTAATATTTATTCACGTCCCAAAGCTCAAATATTGCAAAATTCCATATCAATTTCGAAATAAATCAACCCCTCCCAAGATCATTTTTCATTCCAGAACGAGACAAGATCTAGTGTTAAACTAAAAAGATGAACTACTCATATTTCAATTTGCTTTGCTCCCCTCCCCAGTTTTCAACCTCCAACTCCTCTGAAACAAGAGTTAAAAGATCCAGGTCTGGTACAGAAGTCACTGGGAACTGCCCCCTTCGCTCTCTCAACATTCTTTTCAATTTTGCAGAGCCAGAGTTGGAAGTCGAGTCACATAAATTATGCAAATTTCTTTTCCGACTTGAGCTTTGTAAATAATTTGAAGAATTTCGGAACCTGGAGGAGGTAATGGTTGCAGAAACTTTGCATGTTTGCCCAAAGAATCAGTTAAGAGTTTTGAGACATCTGAATAGAAAGCGTTCGTCTTGTTTTGAAGAGCGCGTTTAATCTTGGCTCTGAGGATCAGTTCTTATCTCAACAACTGTTTGTAAGGGAAAACACAATGTTTTTGGATTCATGAGGTAGTCTGACTTAATTGTTTGTTTTGAGGATTTATTTTCTTCCCTTTTCTTTTATGGTTGAGCAGGATATTACTTATTAATTGCTGTAATTTTATTTAAATAAGTCAATTATCATGCTGTAAGACAAAATTTTTTATTATATTTTGTTATAATATTTAAAATAAATAAAATAAAAATACAAGAAAATAAAATATTTGGCTGGAATATTTCAATTTCTTTAATTTCCCGACAATTTGAATATGTAACTGATTTAAATTGGTATAATGAGAAATATAAAAAATCTATTAAAACTCTCATGAATGTTTTAATAGATTTTTTATATTTCTCATTATACCAATTTAAATCAGTTACATATTCAAATTGTTGGGAAATTAAAGAAATTGAAATATTCCAGCCAAATATTTTATTTTCT
>JAPMOQ010004434.1:1665747-1782786 GCA_026543055.1 Argiope trifasciata | reverse complement strand
TTCAATATGTGATAGATATAAATCAAATAATCTACCTTTTAGAACACACACACACCATTGATATGACATTTAATTCAATATTTTTATAGAAGAATTTATGTTCTGATTGAATTTTTGAATAACTAAGATATATTATATTGTTTGTTACATACTTGGAAATTGGAATAAAAATCAATTATTAAATTTTTTGAGAAGTAAATTTGCCATACCATCATGACAAATGGCAATGTTTTTTTCTTAACTTTTCATTTTTTTTCTTTCATAGCTGACATTGATTATATCATTTTTACTTCCCCTTATTCCATTAAAAGACTTATTATTAAGTTCTATTTTTTCTATTACAGCCAATTAGATCTTTTTGTTTCTTTGTTTATATCCTTTTATCTATTTCTTATTTTATTTCTTTTTTGTTTGTTTTACTTTAATGTATTAAAACATTTCTGTAAATTATGGTATTGTCTAGCCCAAATATTAGTGACATTATATTCAGGCACAAATTTTTTGACTACAAAAATAAAGTTCAAATATATATCTTAAAAATATGTTGACTCTACTTGTATTGATATAAAATTGAAAATAACAATACTGTAGTATTTGCAATGCAATTTTACCCTAAAATTATTTTCTTGGAGTTTTGTATGATAGAAAAGTCTTATGTAAGCTTTCTTTTATGCAAACAGAATATATTGTAGGCTTTCTTTTATATAAATAAAATCTAGATGCTTTCTTTTATATTAATAAAATCCATATGCTTTCTTTTATATAAATAAAATCTATATGCTTTCTTTTATAGAAAGAAAATGGATTGTAGGTTTTCTGTTATGCAAGAAAATAAATTGTAAGCTTTCTTTTATACAAATAAAATGTATAGTAGACTTTCTGTTGTGCAGATTACATATATTGTAGAGTTTTTTTACTCAAATAAAATATATTCTATATTTCCTTTTCTTTCTCTATTTTTTATATTGCTATATATAATTACTAGTTTCCAGTTACTAGGTAGCCAGCTGATTCATTTAGAATATTAGTCACATGTAATTACGGATAAATTGTTTAGATAAAATGTCATGTCCATGATTTTGCCAAATCATTGGTCATTAAAATGGTGTTGCTTTAATTTTCTTAGTTAGGTTCGGTTTATTGTGTATATAGATCCTTCCCATAATATTATGGAGCTATTGGAAACATAAATACCTGGTTCACCTATCTTCAAAATTTCGCAATATGGCAACTTCTTTTTATTTGTTGTGTATACTTCACATATATCAAACAGAAATTTCCTGTCTTAGCTTTCTACAATGGGTGAAAATCTCAAAATTAAATGTTAGATAAAATAATGAAAACTATGTCAATTTCATCGTAACAACATTACTGGAAACCGGGCAAAAATATACTTAAAAAATAGTTTAATTAAGTAAACATTTGCATTTTTATTAAATTGGTACGATTAAAATACATTTTCTAATTTTAAAAATATGTGAAACCCATTTTCGAGAGATAATAGTTTGGAAATCGCAAAAAAATAAGAATCCTACTTAATTTTTAAGTAAGGAAAAATTTTGAACAATCAATCTGAGGAGCATATTCCTATTCTTTAAGTTATGCATGTTCAATATGTGATAGATATAAATCAAATAATCTACCTTTTAGAACACCCACACACCATTGATATTTTGTTATTAGTAAAGATAGAGATTCTAATTTCCCAACAGTATTGTTAAACTTTTCATCATTTTTTCTAAAATTATCAATATGTTACAATCGGAATTTTATTGTTTATATACATTAAAAAAAGAACTATTTTTAGATCAGAACAAGATGCATTTAAACTCTGCAGTAATTTAAATATATTTTTTTCGGCCTCCTTACATGAAAATGAACTTGAGTGCAGTGTTCTATTTCATAAATGAATATTCAAATAAGACATCATTATTTCGACTTTTCATCGCTGATTTAAAAAATAGAAGTTTTATTTCAACTTCCTACCATTTCTATTATTACCATGGCTACTGTTCTTTCTTTCTTCCACTAAAAGTAGCTTAGCAACCCGTCGCTTAAAAAGTGTTGCCTAGTCGTATAAGAAGCTTAAAAACTGGAAGCTTTTAAATTGTAGAGCATTAAACAGCGACAATACTTTTCTGTGACATCAAGTTCTAAAATGCCGTTCGCAAAGGACAGCAACACAGAGAAAAAAAAAAGGGAAATATTCGTGGAAGGCAAAGCAGTTCGCCCATTTTTCCATTTAAACTGATATAGCTGTTGATGGTTGTCATTACGTAGAAACATTTACCGAGGTGGAAAGAGCCAGCTAAGTAGTTTATTATGCATACGAAGGTGCAATTTATTGCCCACCACGTGATAGAAGCCCGCCGTAAACTGCTCATCACCATCAACATCGGCCATGAGCCATCAGCATCATGTCTTCTAAATGGTTCTACGCTTTTTGTATTTGAACATTACGATATAAAGCGATTATAGAAAGGGCACGGTATTGAACTTTCAGTTAGTGAGGTATTTAAACTGGGAGAAAGTGGTAGTCGGTACCTAGAAATTCTAGAGATTAGTTAGTGCTAGAAACTTTTGGTAAATGTTCTCATAATTATGGAGGAAGGAAGGAAAGTTTTAGAATAAAATCAAGCGAAATTTTCTGAAAAGGATATGGGAACTTACTTTTATTTTTGTGAAAAAAGGGGAAAAAAGGCCTACCTCCCTATATTATATTATAATACATTAATTAAAAATCGCAAAATGAATACATTTTAATTTTTAAATCTAACAGCATATATATATATATATATTCCAAAACCTCCAACAGCGAGAACATAAGCTGTTGACTAAAGCATCTTTATAACAAGAAACTTTTACAAATATTTAATATATTTTATTAATCCATATATTACTAAGCGATAGAATATTCATTTCCCAGCGTATAATAAAATTACTTATAAATTCATCAACTACTGTCGAAATTACTAACCCAGTATTACTTAAAACACCTAGGCAGATCAGCCAAAATACTGAGATTTTGCAAATGATAATGATCATAGGATTAGTATAAATCAATGATCAACCATTAAGCATTTGTTTTTAAAAGTATGATGCAAAATATAATTGGGCATATATGAACATAAAGAAAACTATTTATTTTGTGTGAATCTTTAGTAACGCAACAAACATTAAATCTGCAATTAAGTTGTACAGCATATTAACGTTTAACATTTCTGCATATTCAACGTGTCAATGTAATTAATGTGTCGATGCGTTCTTTAAACTCACTAACTGTTTTCATCAAGAACAGTCTATAAGCAAGGTATTTGGTTTAATTTCCTTAAAGGAAATCACATTACGTAAGATGGGAAATTGATGACCATATGATGAGAAGCAAATCAATATAACATATACATTCAATTCACGTTATAGAAACTCTTTATTTAGATAAGCTACAAACATCTAAATCCTAATAAGAGAACTACCTTTAACTTATAGGTCTATTGATCAATTTATTGAAATACAAAATTCCGGCGATTGTCAGTTAATAACCATAAATGACTAAACCTACTATATATAGATAACTGCTACTTTGTACTTACTGGAGGCAGTTAAAACTAAATCTGGGACGTTTTTCTTTATTTTCACATATTATTATATAAATAATGTTTGCAATAAGTTTGAAAATAAAAATTTATAAATTACGGTCTTTCATTTATATTAACTCGGTTTATAAAACTTTGGAAATAGACTCAAAATTAATACTTGATTGAGAATGCGTTATTCCATTAAAATGTTGAGTCGAATTCGGATCTTTTCGCATGAGACTGCTTATTATGTAATAAATATTGAATAAAAGCAACATTCAAATTCTTTTTAATAATATTTTGATAAAATATTTCTAGCTCAACATTTGTATTTTCAAAATGAAACTTTACTGCCCAAAACCGTGTAATTAAAGAGTGCGTTAAGTCGAATTCAAATCAGTTACCAAATCAGAAAAGAGTAGAAAATAGATTAATTGATTTCAAAATCAATATACAAAGGTTTACAAAGACTTTCAAAGCTAACCAACTACTCTTATGAAATCTGATTCTTACTGCGTTTCGAGCAATTGATTTATCTTGCATGTATTGATTTTTTGAGGTAAAGTTTGCATCTTATTGAATATAGTTATGAGTCTCTGATTGTAGTCAAATATTGATTATTAGTAAGCCGACTGCTTCAATTTTATGGAAGCAGATGTTAGTTTCTTGAGGAACAAAAACAGATAAATCATATAACGAATTCCCGAACATTCGTACGTTACCTAATTACAAACGAATCCTCCATCCTTTCTTAAAACCTTCAATGCTCTCAAGAAATTTATACAGTTTGTAAAAAGAATTATTTTTTTAATACTTTATTGAAAATAATTATTTTTTATGTTTGTTATAGTTTCTGCAAACCACTTTCAGAGACCAGATGTTCCACCAAGAATATTGATAATATATAATTTGAATTAAAGTCTTATGGATTCATTGCTTTTGATTCTCTCAATGAACAATATATCTCAATGAACGTGTTATTCATAAAATAATATTGATTAAATATTTTTGCATTTGTTTTTTTATTGTGCTCATGTAACTATGGGTTCAACCAAATGTCGGACATCACAGTGTCATTTAAAGAATAATTGTGTGGAAAATGCATTTTATAATTATATTTAAACCCAGAATCATAATGCCATTTAATATATAAATGTGCGGATAATCCATTTTAAAAATATCATTGTGGTTTTTAATATATAATTGTGCAGATAATCTATTTCATAATTACATATAATCCTGACCATCAATGTATCATTATACATATAATTGTGAGGAAAATAAAGTTCATAATTATATGCAGTCATGGACAAGCAATTTAATACCCGATGATTGTGAAAGTCAGGACGAATTTTAAAAATGAATAATTCGAAAACAAATAAAGATAAAAAAATTGCGATTTGCAGTAAACGGGTGGAAAAGAAGTCGGATTTTGTGCAGCAACGAAACAAAAATTGTTCTTTTGGCGGACAACAGATGGCACTGCCAGATTTCTGATGTAAGAGTATGTAAAACAATAAACGATAAAAAAGGAGAAACTGCAGCCGATAATGGTAGTCGAAGCGTATATAATTGAAAAATGCCATAACTGACTTGCCATAATTGAGAAAGCCATCTCAATTAAACTGTATTATAAGAATTCAGAAAGTGCCGCTGTGGCATTGCAAGAATATTGCTACATGAAGGCTATGTGAGATAGTAAAGGACCAATAGCGTCTTCTGCATTGAACAAAATGATGAAGAAGTTTGAAGCCACGGGTTCTTTGGAATCAAGTCCAAGAAATGGACCCTCAACAGCCGCTGCTGTTGCCACAACAATGGGTTGACGATGCAATTCATGTGAGCTGTTTCTGCAAATGGGGATTGCAGTGCTAGAGAAGTTTCTAGGCAGACCGGAGTGTCGAACAGAAGGGTCTGAAGAGAACTGCGAATGTCTCTGAAAAAGTATCCCTACAAGTTGCAACATAAACAAGAACTGAAACTTCATGATTTCGACTCTCACCAAGATTTTGCGATTATGCTATTCAATGAGCACTACAAACTTCAAACTGTGCTTTGGACATATGAATCTCATTTCACACTCTCTGGTGCTGTTGACACCCACAATTGTCAACCACAGAAATTCTACGTGCATTTGTTGAGGAGCCCTTACAACACCCTAAAGTGATAGTCTGGTATGGTTTCATTGCTGGTCCATTTTTTTCGTAAATCTTAATCATTCATATCGTAATTGGTACGTTTCAGAGGAAGTCACACAGAGGAATTTCAAAAAACTTTATGTCACTGGTCAGCGGTATGCCGCAGCGTTTCAGAACAATACTATTCCTCAGCTGCACGCACGATAGGCATTCCAGACAGTCACTTTCATGCAAGATGGAGCAATACCTCATAATTCTCTGCCTATGCAACGCCTGCCACTCTCAACATTTGTTGAAGATTGCATTATCAATAGATACTTTAATCACTCATGGTTTCCAAGATCTCCCGATCTGATACCCCATGAATTTTGGCAGTGGCTTGAAGTCGAAAATGTACCGCAACCAACAGGCACTGAAAGATGCCATCCTCCAAATTGCATCTGTCATAACGAAATATGCTATAAATACCCCGGTTTGGTAACTCGTCTTACAACTGTACTTCTGAAGGATAGACACCACATTTAACATTTAAGTAGTTACATGTAATTAAGCCGACTTGAAAGTTGTCAACATTTTTTCGTTTGTAAATCCTCTTTTGGCTAAATAACAAAAAAACTATAGTGCCATTTGTTGGTCGCAAACAGAACTATTTTATTTCCTAACTACCCCAAACCCGGCTTCTCTTCGATCCGTTTAGTGCAAATTGCATCTTTTTATCTTTATTCGTTTTCGAATTATTCATTTTTAAATATCCTTCCTGAATTTTGGATAACCCTATATATAATTGAGTGGATAATCTACAATCATGTCCAAAATTAAGGTCACAAAAATGTTTTTCGAAGTAATTCTAAATGGCTACCAGTAAAATTAAAACACATAATATTTTAAATATTGTGAAATATCGGTAACAAGATATTAAATCTGTTGTGAGAAAAAATGTTGTTCAGCATTAGTTTTTGAGAAAGTACTGAAATTAGAGCGTTTAGACATTTGGGATTATAGCATTAAAATAAAAATACTGATCTATTTCCAGTGGGAATGAGTTCTACTATTCATTTAGTTGATTCTTTGAGTTGGAGAGTCAATGGCAGGCTTGGATCTGAGCCGTCTCATCTGAAGGTGGCTCTATAGTTACAAGTGGCACCGAAAAAGGTATGCAGGTTGCAGAATCAATTTTAAACAAGTGGTACAGTAAGCAGGAAAGCCGCCCAAGGCCATCATCATCCTTGCCTGGGGAGGCTTAATATTGTTAGGCAGTCTTACAGTACTACACATCTTAGGTACTCTCAATACACATCGCTCTAGGGATGTGATCCTTAAAGCCTATATTGTGGATGCTTTTGGTCCAGACTTCATGTTCATGGACAGTAACGCGCGTTCACATATAGCCAGATCGTTGATAATTTTCTTGAGAAAGAGGATATTCAACGTATGGAGTAATCCTCGAGGTCTCCGGATCAATATTCTATTGAACAAGTTTGGAATAATCTTGGAAGAGCTATAGCACAGTGTAATACCCTTCATGTGTAACACACTGTGTAATACTCCTTCCTAATACAATCCATGAGTTAAAAGCCTTACTTTTGGAAGAATGGGCTTTCTTGTCCCAAGCATTTATTGACACTCTTATGAACAAAATGAAAGTTCACTGCGAAGCCTGTACAATAGTGATCACACTCCATATTAGATAGACTTTTCCCGAGATAAATGGTTTGACTGTAATTCATAATATAACAGTTTTTGATATATCATATTTCTTAGTTCCCAATTAAAATATTTTCCATGTTGTCATTTGTCTATGCTCTTTCTTCCATTATAGTGTACCTATGTGCCAAATTACGTGGCAACACAGTGAATAGTTTTTTTTAATCATTTTTCGCAGATTTTATGTTTGCGACCTTAATTTTGGACATGAGTGTATTTTATAACTGTATATTGTTTTTTTCAGCACACTTATATTTTTCATTTCCTAGCTTCTAACAAAAGAAATTATTCGATTAATTACTAGATAATATGTTTAGAATTTTACTGAGGCAATGAAAACTATTGTTGAAAATAGTATAAAATAAACCAGATTTTTAAGCAATATATATTATATATACCATATTTTAAAAATTATTGTGCAAAAATGCTAAAAATCTTTCGTTTCTCAATTAATTAAAAATTTTATTCGACTGAAAGAATAGCTCCTAGTTCCATTTCCCACTTATATGTGGACAAAAATAAATTGCTCTGGTTCAAATGATAACGACACAAGCAACGCGGACATGCGTATATTCTCTTCTTTAGCTGGTATGGAAAACTACAGTAAATTCTTCGGAATATTACATGATTTTTAATTAATTAACCTATTCACAAGACATATCGTAAGAAACTGCTGTAAAATTGTCTCTCGATTCCTCTGTCAGTGAATGCGTTAAAATACAAATGAAAGTTCTGAAAAAAATCTCCGCGAGATGCATACATTCCTATTATCAAAGTATATCTTTTCCTAATTTCATAACTTTAACTTAAAAAACTGCTATGCTTTTGCAGCTAGAAGTCTGTTAACAAATATAAAATCAGGAATTTCTGTTATATAACAATTAAAAAATTATCTACAACTTGAAACAAGTAATGCAGATTAGAATATTACAAAATTCTTCCTCTATATAAGAAAATTAAACAGGTTACCATATGCATACGGTTACATGGACTATCGAAAATACTGAAATTGCAATGACCAGCAGAAGCAATTTGGAAGGAGAGCAACCTGAGAGAACTCTTTTTCAATCATCACTATAAATACACATCGCAGGAGCCTGCCGGGGTTAGGAACAAAAGATTCTAAATTAGTCTTGCAGAATGGATGGTGATTAGTCCTGCAGAATGGTAGATTGGTTGAATGGTTGGTGATATTCAAGTTCAAATCATCTGTTCCAGAAACATTACAAACTAACACATACACATATTCCCTTTCATTCTTAATAGAAAACAACAATTTTATTTATTTTATATTGATTCGTAAACAACAATTTTATATTGATTGATTGATTCCTTTTTTTATCATGTGAATTAAAATCGATGAATAATATTTTTGATCTTATTTTAAAAATATTTTCTATCGTTAAGACTTGGAGCTTTTTCAACACAAAGTAACAAAAAAGAAAGAAATGCTTTTATTTACATTATGACGTGATATAATAATTTGTTTTTAGAATTATAGAGCCTATGGCACTTATTTATAGTAAAACTTTCCTGTAAAATTAAGTGTTACATTATGTCATTGTAAATTATGTACTCTCAGCCAAAGCACAAAGGCACAAAACTTCATATACCTAACATGTTATTTATATTGTATATCAAGTATACAATTACAGCACTGCTTGTGTAAATAATTGTATATCAAGTATACAATTACAGCACTGCTTGTGTAAATAATTGTATACTTGATACATATTGTGATGAAAATTTCGTGTTCTGGGCGAAAAGTTCACGAGCTCAATTATAAAAAAACTACACTTTTTTCTACACAAAAACAAAAACAGATAGCAATAAAATATGTCCGAAGTGTAAACAAGAACATCGTTAGAACTAAATAGAAACTCAGGAGCAGTAAATCACTATTAAATAACAGAAACTTCACAAAGCCTTCAGAAATAACTGGCTGAAAAGCACTACTCTTAAGAGATATTTCGTTTAACTATTCTCTCTTTATTGAAATGACCCACTCCCCTCTCACAGCTCCACTTTTTATAGCTCCAGTGACAGGAAGTGGAATGTTCCCTAATAAACTCATGAACTCTAGTCGTAATAGGGGTATCACCAATTTGTTGTCTTTCATTTCTGTTGCCAAGGTGAGGGACAATTTATTAGGTATTCATTTAACAGTTTTACTACAATTCTAAAATTCTTTCTTATTAGGAGACTTCAAACAGAGGGAAACAATAGTATAAATTTGTTATAATATTGCTGAATTGTGAATTATTGCTTGTTAATGACATAAAAGTTTCAGTTCTTTAGAGATTTTTATGAAGAGCAATCCGAATATCTATGTTTCAGTATAAAATAAATAGAGTTGAACAGAATTCAACATTATCCAAATTTTATAGAACAAGAAAAAATTATATTTTTGATATCATAAACTAAATTCTTGAAACATCATTTATTTTTTATGACTCACATGTAAAACTTGAATTTAAAAGTAACTTATACTTTAATTTTTAAAGTATTTTGCTTTATAATCAGTATAGTAATGCTCTTTCTTCTTTGGAACTGAGTGAACCAAAATATAAAAATAAAAGCCTAATAATTTAAGCTTTATATTTATAAGACAATCCCTAATTTATTCTTGAATTTAGATACAAAAATCTAATTTCATGTTTATAATAAGGTTGTATATAATAAGCAAAGTCATTAAGAGGAAAATATTCTTTTCATCTGCATTGCATTAATTAAATATGAAAATTTTAATAAAGAAATAAAGCTGAGTTAATAAATGTATCTTAATTCTTTTTAAAAATAGAAAAATTATAAGTAGGTATATTTTGCCATCGTAGAAATGATAATGGAGGTAACGCTTCTCGTTAAAATAATGATACTAGCCTTTTCATTCATAACAAAAAAAATTCTGTGGATTCCTGACTAAAAGAATACGAAAGTAAATATTAATGATTTAATAATTATTATTTCAAAGAGAAAAAAGTATTTATAACAAATTTGTTTCTGTCTTTCGTATCTTTATATGAATATTAATGTTATGCATTATAAATTTATAAATTTTTGTTTGCTTTTATCTTATTTGTTTGTTTATTTTTAATTTAAAAAACAGAAAATAACAGTTGGTGAAATATTTTTTTCTACTTTTATGTTTTTAAAAAAATTTACATCATAAGATTTATCATAAAATCAATTTTTATAACTAAACTTCTGAAATTGCAATAAAGTCAAATTTAAATTTGAAACGATTAAGAGTAATATATCATACATTCAATATTTAATTTCTCCTCATGAAAAAAATGACATGAAGAAATTTGAGACAAAACTGATAAAAGAAGATATGAAACTCTATTAATGTGATATTTCAGTATTTTCCATAGAAGTATTAAAGACTTTTAGTATGAAAAATTGAACTCTAAGAATATTACTTTATTTATCGAAGAGTTGTCGTACTTTCTTAAAACAATATCTTTAACTATCTTGGCACTAAGATTATCGTTTTCTAGATTACCGTGAATCTTAGATTACAGTGAATTAGTTCCCGAATTCCTAAAGCAAAATAAAGATAACTATTAAAAATACATTTTAAATAAGAATTTCCTGTAGTTCGAAAACTACAAAATAGGCAACATAAATTACGAAGCCCTGAATAATTTGCATTTAGAATTATTTTCATCTGATAAATGAGAATTTGAAATAAAAAGTTTTACAGTTGTAAAAGGACCTCTTCCTATATTTTGGATCAATGAAATGAATTTATTCAGGAAATTAAAATGACGTTTAGTAAATTATTGGCAATGAATAATACTAGAAGCGTAAATATTTATTTTAAACTAAAATAAAAGGGAATTGAAATAATATGTTATTTTTTAAATAAATAAACTTCAGTTAAGACAATTTTAATGCCATTTGATTTGACTAATGAATGAATTACTGTAATGAAAAATATATTTTAATAATATCAAAAAAATGCTAATTGAAAACAACCATGGAGAAAAATTCACAATGGTTAAATAACACCTTCTTATATTTTATGTTAATGAAATAAATTTATTCAGAAAAGTACAATAGTGTTTATTAAAATGTTGGCAATAAATAATATCAGATGACCAATTCAAAACATTAATTAAAACAATAATAAAAGAAAAATTATTCATTTATTACATTGATTAAGGTAAAAATAAGGCAATTTTTAATGTCATTTGGTTTAATTAAAGAATGAATTAATCTAATTAAATAATAAATAATAACATAAAACATAAATAAATTAATAACATAAAATATTTAATAACATAAAACATTGCTGATTTTCTGAAGAAAAATCATTTCAAAATCTAAAATATTTCGTATTAATCTCTTTAATCATAAGGTTTTAAATTATAATTAGATAAATTCATTTGCAAAGGAAAGCTATCATTTCTTGACTTTAAATTCATTTTCATATCACCCTCATTTTTCATTTCCTATCTTATGATTCAATGGCGCAAATCACGTCGTAACTCGTCAAAATAAGCTATCAAACTGACATCGAATGGCCAGATGTTCAACCTTTGGCTTCTTTTGTGTTACATCCTTTCCCTTAAAATGCGGTTATCATAGGAGCCTTTAACAATAGAGAGGGGAAAAAAATGTGCTATCGCTTTGGAAAAGCATTTGTAGAATTCTAATGCGTGACGCCGTCGTCGGAAATTCTGCACCATTTGTAAGACGCTTTTGATGAATGGGGCGCGTGATTATTTTTGAATAAATTGTCTGTGACGGTGGCGCCATGCATGAATAGAAGTGACATTATTCACGTCTTTTCAGCTATTTGTTTATAATAAATGGGTAAAGAGGGTCTTGAATTTCTTAGCGGAATGATACATGCGTGCATTTTATTTCGAGAAAATCGGTGCATTTCATTTTAATGGAGAATCTCTTGAATAAACTGGAATCCGTAGAAGTTTTATTCACTTTAATATGTTTCAACAAACGCTAAAAGTTCATATAAAATGTTCTGTGAACGTATTATATATTTATGCTTAAGTACATTATGTAAATTGATTGAAAGAAATAATTTCTTTAGTCGTAAAAAAATATGTAGTGTAATGCAAGATTTTGAGATAAATTAGTAAAAAAATATTTTTAAAAAATCAAATTTTAGGTTCATGAAAATGAACAAAACTGAATTGTGGATTTGGATTTAGCTTGGATGGTATATTTGCATATTTCTTTAATGTATTTGTAAATAAATTATTACTGTTATTAAATCATTTATACATATATATTACTTTAGACGATTGTTGATATGAATAATGTGTATGATTTAATAGTATATATACAATACAAATTACAATAAAAATGGACCAAATTTGTATAACTTTTAATGATGAGAAAATTACTGAAGGTGCAATCGATAATGAAGCAAATTTGTATAATTCTTAAACATTTTATCACTTTTCTTGAAATTTACTTCATATTACTAAGCTTGAACTTCAAAATTATATTATGTAATTCAAACTAATCATTACTCCTTCTTTACATTATTAACATTCCATTGAAAAATTCTTTATTAAATGGATATTTTTCACAAGATGGAAAATACAAAATTTAGTGAGAGCTCAATTATTAATAAACCAAACCTGTACAATTCTTAAAATTTATATTCGGGTACTTGATAATGACATATAATTAAAACCAACTGTTATTGCATCATTAAGGATACATTTTAGTTTAGTAAAAACCCGATCAATAAAGAGCCTCATTTCTTCAGTCTTTCCCTTCAAGCATGCATGACAGTCACATGCTTTTTCAAACAGAATTAAAATAATCAGCAAGCGAACTAAATATCTCCATTAACATTTGAAAACTCGCATATCCAAAATGGAGAAAGAGAGAGTGATTTCAACTACGAGGAGGGTAGTTAGAAGGGCAGTCCCATTGTCTTGAGAGACACTGATTCAAACTCATTTCCGTGCCTCAGCGTACAATAAGCCAGAAAATAAATGCTTCCTCTTTCTCTCTATTCTTCTATTGATAATGTCTTCTAAGACGAGTCACTTGGCTACAAAATTTCTGTGACTAACTGTAAGAATACTGGCATATATCAGATTCAAAATCGTGCAGGAATAAAGAGAAGGAATAAGTGCTTAAGTCACTTTGAAGAAGCTGCCAAGTCACATGTTTTTAAATATATTTGCGTTAAGTGGCGTTGTTGTTGTTGTCAGGAATTTGATTCAGCTCACTATGTATATTTTTTTTTTCATTAAGGAGCTGATAATTTTGAAATATTTGAAAACGTTAGAAACTTATTTTTCAAAGCTTTCGCAAGTTTCAAAAACAATACAAATGAATCTAAATTCATATACTTTGATTATCATATTTTATTTTAAGAAATTTATTTTGTCACAATTCCAAAAATATACGAAAAGAGCATTTTTCGGTATCTCTTCTTTTTTAAAACGATTTTATAATTAGGTTCTTATATTGATAATTTAAAATGTTTTCTTGTAATTAATAAGGTGGAATTTAAGTTGAATCTTTATAATTGGCCTTGTATTTTGATTTATCTCAGTATCAGAATTCATCCTGTGTTTTTCCTTATATCAGCATTAATCCTGTATCAGTATATCCCTGGTTTTATTTAGATTAATTAATTCTTCATCTCCATTTATAGTAAAATGATGGGGTATAGTACAGTAGAATAATTTTGAACTATTTAAATATATTTTTAATCATTTAAATAATTTAATAATATACTATTTCAACATATTTGCAAATTACCTAGTAATAACAGAACAACTTATAAATCAGACCACTGCAAATTATGAAAGCTTTGAAATAAAATCTTAGTTAAATATTTTAGTTTAAATTAAAATGAGATTTTAGAATTTATTTCAAAAGCTTTTTTAATCATTTTTTGCATTTATGAAATAGGCTTATTTTATGAAAAATACTCGAAGTAATAAAGTAAATTGATAATGTTTGCATTTCAAAGAGTAAATAAAAACCTTCGCACAGTTTTTAAAATTTTATTTTCGGTACTGTTAAATATCAAATACTTGGAAATAAATAAAAATAAAAATAGCATACGGTATTCGAATTATGTGTCACAAAGCAGTGAATTGTTTTTAAAAATAAATTGTTTAATTTATTTATTATAGAAAAATAAAATTTGAAATAGCTTACTTAGAACAATATATGAAGTTTCTTTTAAGAAGAAAATTCCATGTATCAAAAGTTGCGGTTACTTTATTACAATATAAGCTTTGTTAAAATACTTTTTGTTACACTGGTAATGTATTTTTATTTTTTAATCAATGGTTTAAAGCCTTACATCAAGAAATATTTTTGATATTTCTAACTAAAAATTGATTTTTCATATCTTGATGATTAAATTGCCTCTTCGTTATATTGTCTTGCAGAATAGTTACTATTATATTGTTTTATCATAAAAGAAAAAGAAAATAAAATATTTTCTCTTTTATCAAATTTCTATTTCCATTTAAAAATAAAGTCATTTTCTATTTTTGTGTTGAAAATATTTCTCTTGGAATGATTTGTATTTTGAATCAGAAAACTCGAAGATAAAGAGAAATGGATTGAACGTACTTATGAAGCGAAAAGGTGTGAATTTCAAATGAGCTACAATGAATCTTTAAATAGAAAAAAAAAAACTAGAATCGTTAATTTTTTAATAATTAGAGCTTTAAAACAGAAAAATTCTTAAAATATTAAGCCGCTTCTTAAAAAACTCGCCATTTCTCCGATTTTAATGAAACACCATTTTAAATTTCTCAATAATTAAATCTTCCAAAAGATAAATATGAATCTAATACTTTATATTTTGTTCGAGTTTTAACAATTTCTTTCTGGGTTTAATTTTGATTATGACATTTTTATTGTGAGTTTGAAATTTTGAGTAAAATCTCTTGGAAAAAAATAGAATTGTAGTTTTATTCTTAATATAAAATAAAGCATAAATAATTAATAGTTGCATTTTTAATAACAAAAAACCCGCATTTTTAGTTGTCTAAATTGCTGTTGCAATTTTGTCTACGTAAGTGTAGATTTATAATAAGTGACATTTAAGAAAAATTTTTAAGTGCCATTTCCAGGTCAAAATAACATGACATTCATTCGTAAAAATAGAATTTTTCATCATTTTTGAGAATTATGATTCTATTTATTTTTAAATTCATCTACAATAACTTTCACTCATTGTCATTAGAGGCAAATGATCTTAGCATTAGCATTAGCACTATTACTTGTTTGATTAGGCGTTATTTACTACACCAATTCATTCCAATGTCATAAAATATCCTGAAGATATCATTACAATTACGCAAATTATCTCATGCTATTTAAGATTGATATCTGAAAAAAGTTCTGAATTACGAAATATAAGCTTTCAGATCAGAATTTAAAATTTTTATTGAAGCATTTATAAAACTCTCTGTACCACAAAATACTACACGAGACTTACAGAAGTAAGTATTCAACACATAATAAAAGAAAATAAGAACATTTAACATTTATGGAGGATTAATATAAAAATAAAGTAAAATAAGAAAATATAAGTTAAGAATAAGAAAATTTAACAGGGGTCAATAATAAATTTACAAAACTTTTCAAGAGCCCTTTTGGTGGAAACAAGTTGATGTAAATCCGGAGGCCACTTTATATTAATATCTGGGAGAGATAATCTTAGGTTATGTCTTGCTCCGGCAAACTTATAACATATAAGGAGCACATGTTCAACATTTTCCTCATCACCAATGTTACAATCACCGATAGATGATGGATAAAAGTTATATTTATATAGATGGCTTTTAAAGTTACCATGGTCTGTGAGAAATTTGCTTATTCTATAATTTGTATAAAAACGATGGCGTGACAATCTCTTATTAATGGAGCAGAGAAATTTCTTTGTTAGGCTCCCTTTATTTAAAATGAAGTATTCTTTATTCCAAAACTCCACCATATATTCTCTCATAATCTTCCTGTAAAAGGATTTAGAAATGTTAGCGGCAATGTCGATTTTCCGCTTAGTGGCAGCCTTTGTGAACCAGTCGGCCAGCTCCCTTCCTTAAATGCCCGTATGTCCACGAACAAATGCGAAAATTATCGAAATATTTTTATATCACAGATTTTTAATTTATCTTTGGATCGTGACTATTATGTTGTGAGAGGAAGAAATACACTTCAGAGAATCCAAGAATAAAAGAGAATCTGTACAAATGAGATAATTTGAAGTTACAGTATTTTATTCAGTGATCTGTTTGATGGCGAAGTTCAAACATAAAAGTTCAACTATAAAAACTGTGCATTCATCACGAATTCTACATTGAAAGTGCTAGAATTCAATACCACTTCTAAAAAGTATCCTTCTTTGTACTCGTCGCAGATATTTAGAGTTAATATTCCTTTTAAGTGCCTCACCCCAAATTCTAGAACCTTACATAATGAAAGGTTCGATTCCTTGTTTATAAATGAGTGAATGTACGTTGAATTTTATACCAAAAGTGTTGCGTGCAATCCAATGTAATCCACCCTGTAATTTGCACATTTCTCTGATACGTGGGTTAGGTTTTACTTCCAAAAAATTTACTATCAAGCAGAACTCCAAGATATTTCATTTGTTTAACCACAGTCAAAGGAGTTCCGTCGAGATATTGCTGAAATGCATCATAGCAATCATTTCGTTTTTCAATAGCCATGACTTTGATTTTAACAGGATTAAAGTCCAATTAAAAATCTTTTGACTATTCGTGAAGGAAAATTGCTTTAAGATCCATATCTTGGGAAAAAAACTAGGATGTCATCAGCAAAAGCTATGATGTCACAGCAGGTAAGATTTTTAAGTTTAGAGAGGAGATAATTGATAATGATACTCCAAAAATTAGGCCCATATATAGATCTTTGGGGGCAACTCCTTTCTCTACGACTGATTGCAGAGGCCGAACCCAGTCGCATTTGGGCCATTCGGTCATTTAAAAAGTTACCAATAAGTAAAAAGATGTAAATCGGAATTTTCGACTTTTTAAGGAGACTCAGAATGCAAGGCCACTATACATTATCAAAGGCACCTTTTGTATCTAGAGAAACCAAAATTTAGTGTAAATGTCTCTTTTTACCTCTCTGAATAATCTCATTCGAACGTAAAAGAGCGTCTTCAATACTTTTTTGAGGGATGAAACTATACTGATCACTAGAGAGAAAATTTCCAATGCGTAGATATCAGCAAATCCTGTTAAAAACGTTTCCTCAAGAATTTACCAAGAGCCGGAAGGAAGCTTATGCATCTAAGGTTATCCAAATATGGAATTCTAAATTCATTTATTTTGTGGATGAGAATCACCTGGGAAAGTTTCCAAACACGCGGAAAAATACCTAAATCTAGGCAAGCATTAAAACGTTTATGGAGAAAAGAAGGAATGCTGAGTGAAATGTTTCATAACTTCATAAGAAATAAAATCCAGACCAGTTCAGCCCTGGAATAGTTTAATATTTAAACCAGTGTGTAAGTAAATCTTTAAATATTCCATATATCCTTAGATTTTACACATATAGCAAAATATATTATGACTATATGTTATAGAAAAATTAATCCAAAATGTTATAATTACAATAACAATACTTTAACTTTGTATGTGATAACATAACTTCTACTTATTGAGTTATTTTTTTAATTAAAAGTTGAATAGAAAGTCATATCACTGATTCTCCGACCTGCTCGAAGGCAAAAGGATAAATAATATTGAACGAGAGACCACCACAACATCAACACTGGCCGGAACTGTGGTTGAGTCCAAAGGGCCATCAATGGTCAATTTACAACCCTTTCCTAAGGAAGTAAGTCCTGTCGACATTGAAATGAGTCAGAACCCTTTTTTGTGTACCCTGTAGGGTGGGGAGATCCTACCACCATGCCAGAAGTATCGTATCCTCATTACAAAGTCTCCAGCCCGGGGGAAATTTAAAAAAGGTAAGCTAGCTAACCATAATATCTTAACCGGTTCTAAAATGTATTTTATAATATTCTCCAAAATTCTATTTATTACATTGATAATGAAATATATTGTGGGTTTATATGTTAAAAATAAATCAAAAATATTATAAGAGCTTATAGTTACAATACTATATGTTAGCTTTATTTGTTCAAACATTACTCCTACATCTTGATTTTTTTTTCAATTTGAATTTGCATGGGGAGGTAAACAAAAAAAAATGTTTAACTTGTGTGACATAAATTATTTACCAACAGAATAAGCTCATATCATGATACGCTTGCAAATTCTATGACAAAACGATCACCGGACGTTCATAAGTGAGCAAGTGACAATGACTAAATTTACATAAAAAGATAACATAAAATAATATTTTCATTTTCATGAGGGACTTTTCATCGTCAAATGATTTATATTCTTATTCTAATTCAAAAATTAAATCTGGAGCTAATTTTCGAATTTATGGATTATGATTCTTGACTTATGCTTTCCTTTAAATAATATGATATTCCTCTAAAGGGAGAACGATTTTAAAGCAGGTTTTTTTATTATTTATTTAAAAGATTTATTTTATTTTGTAGATTAATAAATAATTACTTTAAGAATTGATTTGCTGCACATATTGCCATTTCTTTTGTTTCAGATTTGTACTCAAATTTGTAAAAGATAACAGTAAATTAAACACAAGCGAGTTATGTGCTCTAGAGAGTTCAGAGATTTCTATTGCAAAACATGCATGCATTTTGTAGTATTTATATTCCTAATATATGAATTGCCTGCACGAAGCGAACAGCATTTTGTCTATTTCCTCTGCGATAACTATTAATCTTGTTCATGAATAATTTACGCAAGTGGAAGAAGAAAAGTTTGATGTCAGATGAAGTTGAGATTGTTTCCAATGCGAATTCGGGAAAAAATAAAAAGTTTGCAAGGAGGAATAATTTTTCTTCTTCCGCTTCATCATCATCACCATCTTCTACTCTACAAATAGCGTGGAAGTAGAAGAAAAGAAGAAGAAAAAATTATTTGAATATATTCGCCGTTCACTGCCGTAAATTATGCAAATCCTTTAAGAGTCTTGTTTGAACAAACTCCTGTTGATTTATTGACAGAGATTGTGCCCCTCGCCTTAATGAAGCAGGGGAATAAGAATGTTTAGCTTATATAAATATCTTTGTAATGATGATGGTATGGAGGAAGAACGTAAAATAAGATATCCAGCATGGAAAATTTCTAAAGAGTCGGAAATCGAAGAATGGTGTGAGGATCTTAATATTCTAAACAGAACAGAATGATGTTGTTTTATTTAATTTTGTTAAAGTTATATTCAGAGCTTAGTCATACTAACATAAAGGAATTCCTTTTAAAGTAATTTGTGAATCCTTTGTTATATATTATGCATCCATTTTAAAACAGGTTTTATAATTAGGACTTTCAAATATTGTGAACTCACTGCTTTTCTGCAAGTGAATTTGATATTTATTTATTTATTTATTTTTACTTTCAGTAGATAGAAGAAAAGGAGAAAATAATATGCGAAGCCATTATACATTTTCTTTATGGAATAGAATATCTAATTAAATATTATATTTGCCTTTTAATATTAGAATTATTAATTTTATTTTTGCTTTGTTTTTAAAGAATACCAACACTAAAATTTCTGAAACAATATATAACATGAGTATTATTCCCAAATAATATAAAACAGAAACCGAATTTTTTGCAATAATGCACAGACGAAAGTGAAATCTCTAAAATAACATATAACCGAAACCAAAATTTTTGAAATAATGTATCACCGAAACTGAAATTTCTAAAATGATATATAACCGGAGCCGAAATTTCTGAAATAGCGTATAATCGAAATAGAAATTTCACAAATAATATATTACCGAAATTTCTGAAAGAATTCTGATATAATGTACATATATGATCGATAATTACTATTTGATCATCAACTTTTTCCTACTCCCTCCACCCATAAGTATATTTTGAAATTTATACTAAATTAAGATATTGCAAAATTGTTCAAAGGAAATTTATATCGATACTTAGAAAAAAGTGTTATCAAAAGCATTAGGAATAAGATTAAAAAATAAAAAATTATCACATTTATTTTAAGAAATTATCGTTTGATATAACGTTGTGTTTTTACAGTTTATTTAAATATAAGAGGATAATAATTTATTAACATTTTCTTTGATTCTAAATTATTTTTGCAAATGTATTTTAAGGCATTTGTAATCCATACATTAATGGAAATTTTGTCTTTCACGTTCTACTATATCATTTCTGTATATAATTAAATTATACAGTTACATTTTGTATATAATTTGATTATTTTTATAATAATATGATTTGAATTTTCTTTTTTCTTTTCTGTTAAAGAGTATTAAAACTGGATTTTCTGAAACAGCATAAAATTAATTTTCGACCATCAGCTTTTTTCTACCTTCCTCTTCCCTACGACCAGAAAAAAAATCTCTGAAAGTTAAACTAAATTAAAATGTTGCAAAAATTTCAAAAAAAATTTATTTTAAAAAATGTGTTGTCGCAAACATCAGGAATATAACTAAATTAAAAAAATTGTTGTCTTTAATTTCCAGGAAATCCCATTTGATTAACCCCTTAACGGTCGCATGATTTTGAAGTAAAAGGTCATAAAATTTCCTATTTTTTATTCAAGAAAATTGTACAAAACTGAGTGTATGTACAATATTTGCATTCAGTTTTAATTTTTTAGCTTGAAATTAATAAGAAATCGGGAAAGCCAACATTCAGGGTTATTATGACTGAATGTTAGCTTTCCAACAAAGAGAGAAAATAAGAAATATGTGTTTTAAGCATTCAAACATAATTTTATTGCATTTACACATAATGTAAATAAATACTAGTAATTTTTTCTTGTGTGATAAATTTGAAAGCATGTGATGCATAGGCCAACATCACAATTAGGACAATAGTACCTAGTTTCCTTTCTGCTGACATCTAGTTTAAAATAAATTAACTATCTCTTAAAATATAACAAATAGTCTAGGGTAGCCATCTGGCGTATATTTTGAGAAATAAACATGATTCCGCGCATAAGAAATAGATTGTTTTAATATTTTTGGTGCATTACTTTTGAATACGCCAGCCCGGAAATATCACGGGCGTGAGAAATAGAGGTAAAAATTTCACCCCATCATTTTCACGGGAGCGAGAAGAAAGGGGTTAAAAGAAATTCAATACCACATAATGTTTTTAACAATTTATCCAACTATAAGAAGGTTATATTTTATTGACTCATTCATTGAAGCTAAACTATTATTGAAAACATTCTTATAACATTTGTCATTGTTATATGAATATCACTTTTGTCTTTTTTGTTTCAATATGTAATGTAATTCAATATATAATAAAATTTTTTATATAATTTGATTATATAATTAATTTTTTTATATAATTTGATTATATAATTAATTTTTTTATATAATTTGATCATATAATTAATTTTTATACACTTCTATACTTATAATAAAGCTCAATGTGTGTGCGTGTGTGTGTGTGTGTGTGTGTGTGTGCGTGTGTGTGTGTGTTGGCGCTCTGCAGGCCAGACCGTTGGACCTACAGCTACTAAATTTGGTACATGTATACCTTGGAGGTCCGGAATGTGCACCTCGGAGCCCTTTTCTCGAATTTTTAATTAGAATTTGAATTAATTAAAATTTAAGTGAAATTTAGACGCTTTTCCGCTATAACTTCCGAAAATATGATCGCATAAACATGATTTTTACATCAATTTAAAGATTAAAAAATTAGCCTTCTAATGGTATTAGTGTTTTAATGTAAAACTCAAGCGTCTATTTTTAAGGAATTTTTAAAGAAATATTTTAACCATGTTTTTTTAGCACGTGACTGGATAAAATAAAAGAATGCCGGAAGCTCAAATAAAAAAAAATTATCATCGCAAAATAAATCTACAGAAATGCAACTTTCAGCACGTGACTGGATAAAATAAAAGAAATATAAAATGTGATACTTTCTAAAAATAAATAAATGCAAAGCAAAGGTTTCTACAATCGTTTTCAATATCTATATCATTAACTCAATAAATCTTCTTTATTTACGGTAAACCTGATTGAATTTAGACATGATATGCATTGAAATCCCAACTTAATGGCATATTTATGTAATCGTTTGCAATATCTGTATCATTAATTTAATACTTTTTTTCCCTCTCTCGCTTTCTTTAAAAAAACATATTTAATATTTTGGCAACATTATCGAATTTTTTTTTTAATATTTTGGAAGCATAACCGATGGTTAAAACTGACATTTATAAAATTAAAGAATATTATTAGGAAAAGGTGTACTTTTAGAACTTTGCGTCCATCATCTTAAAGAATATATTAATTTCAGGTCAATCAATGCCCGGAATTACTTCAAGGCTAATGAATATGTGATTTAATTGAAAATTTTATTACGCTTTACTCATGGCGAACCAGCTGGTTGCCAAAGGCGGCTAGTAGATAATATAATTAAATTTTATATAATTTGATTAAAGCAGTGTAAAAACCAAAAATTATTTAATTTTCAGATTTATAAAATAAGCTTTCATATGGTAAAAGAAAAAAGTCTAAAAGGGGAAAGCACTTTTTCTACTACAATATTTGAGATAACTAATTCTAAAAAATTCGGTAAAAAAATAGCCATACTCTAATGATACGTAACTTCAAAAGTTTGACTTGTAATATTTCATTTAAACGAATAGAAAATAATTTTATTAAAGCTATTTTTTACTCACCATTGTATTACTGAATGGAGCTTTATTTAAAAAATATATATGCATTTTTATTCTGAAAGGTTAAATTTGTCGGAATAAAAAAGAGTGTTTAATTTAAAAAGTTAGATTATTTACTTCATATGATATTAAATCACATCGATATTATCTTAAAAAATAAGTAGAACTTACTAAGAAAAAATTATGAATTAAAAGATCGATTGAAGTTTATTGCTACTAAAACGTAAATGAAATAATAGATAATTACTTATATAAACATTTGAAAGCTCGGGAATTATTTGAAAATATTTTAAATTACAAATATGCAAGTTTCTTTGGAAAATTTTAACATTAAATGTATCAAGACACATGCTTCGTTCAAAATAACGCAAGAATACAAGTTTAATTCAAAATATTAAAATATATATCAATTGACGTTACTGGAACAATTTAGCTTACTAATATTAGAAAACATTTTACGTTGCATTAATTTTTGGGGAAAAAAAAAGTTTTGATACCAATATAAGTTTATTCCATCCATTTAACACTCAGGTTATTTTTGCTTTCAAACAATCTTTAATGTTTCTACTACAAAAATAGAATCCAATTTTCATGCTTGATGATAGAAACATATTAATTTTATGCAACAGCTAAAACAAATTATCATTTTTTACTATGGGTTTCAATAAAGATATTCTTCAAAACCTAAAGAAATATTCACTACTACATGTGGGCTTCCATATTCATAGATGTTTCAAAAATAGCTATTTAAACAGTGATGATAACGTTACAATTATATTATTCTAGACACATATTTTTTTAGAAAATCTTTTCAAATATTTTAATATTTTCATTTCTACAATGTTTCGGCAATTTTAATAGGGAATGATGCAAATTTATGTCATTAAATGTCATTTTATTTTAAATACTTAAAACCCAGTCACACCAGTAAAATTAGGTTATTTAAATATCATTTGTTACATTGCCGCTGAATTTTAAAAATGATGCTCTAGTATGATCTTGAAAGTACGTATTACAATATGATGGACGGAAACATGTCGCTAGTTTATATTCTGCATTCAAATCACACCACCTGGTCGGTACTATTTGATCTCTCACAGGTTTATAGAGTATGTAAAGCATGGGGGTATTTGGACAGTCTTTCGTGGAATCAAAATTCCATTAAACAATCAATGTCAACAAAAGATGGAAACATTATTCATCATGTTTACATTGTGTACGATGTAGGTTTCAAATTAACTCTAGCAAATTTATTTCAGAAACTTTGTAAATAAATTACTGAAATCAGAGAAACAATATTTTAAATTGATTTTATGCATGATTGTTATTAATTATTAATTTCTTCTTATTAGGTTATTTTCTTTATATAAACAGCACGGTATGAGCAATTTATTTCATCTGATTTTGATCCTACTATATTATTTGATAAGTCTGATTTAAGAATTAATATAATGTATTGTAACATTAAATGTTTATTAATTTTTTAATATTACAATAAATTAAATATTATAATAGTTTATTAATTTCCTGACCTTGAAAACACAAAGACGGTTGTTACTAATGTTCAAATATACGAAGGGTTGTGGAAATATATGATCATCAAAAATGCTTGCAAACAAAGTACAAGTCAGTATTAATAGAAACAAAAATGTAAAAACAAGGATTTTGAAAAAGGATTAAATTTACTCTACTAATTGATTGATTTGGTATCATAATGTTCCATTAACGAGTATTTTAACCAGCTTTTAAACATTTGAAAGCTATTTTAATCGGTTATTTTCTTTTCTATTTATTTATTTTTGCTAAAAATTAATATTTTAGTCTGGAAAACATGGAACAGAAATAAAGTAATGAGTAACGATTTAAAACAGCTTTGAAAGAGCGATAGAAATTGAACTTACTCAAATCAAACTCAACAGCAGCAACTTATTCAAATACTTGAAAAAACAAAATGCTTCCGCTTTCAAATTGTATTCCCCAGATATAAAACAAACGTCAACCACCCTGAATCATAAACAATTGCTCTCAGGAGATTCATTTTCTTTTGAACTTAGAAATCCGGTAAAAAAGTTTGTGTAGAAGAAAACCGCTTCTTCGCATACTGTGTGAAAGAGAAATATGAAAAAAAATTGAATCACAATCGGCATGCATGCAAAATGATGACTCATCTATTTGAGTATAAATACTAAGAATTATAGGCATTATTTTTGCACCGTTTTTTAAAGCCCTTATTACAATATTCATTTCCTTGTATATTATTTGTTTTTCAACATTATAAAACATAAATTTTTACTCAATTATGAGGAATTTATCTTTGAATAAATGTCATGTATATATATTTTTTAATTTATGAAATTGAAATCCTATAAAACAATCAGATCTTGAATAGTGAAATTCGATCAAAAAATTTATTTATAATCCAAATAGCTGATGTAAAATAATTATATCATTATAAATTGTATATGAAGCATTTTATTTGATACAATATGTATTCTCCGTAAATTATAACTATTTCAAAAGCTCAGTTTTTTGTGCAATATGCTCTATTGTGAAACCTTTTAAAACTTCACAGAAAGACAGCGAAATACTAAGAATTATAAGTAAGGATTGAATAAATTGATAAAAATTGCGAAACAAATGTATTTAAAATGATATACTGGAACGATACATAAATCAGCATTATCTACGTAATTGTATTCAATTATTTTTTAATTAAGAAATAGAAAAAAATTATAATAAAACTGGAAACTTAAAAAAAATGTAATTCGTTCTATAAAAAAATGCTTCTAATGGTTTTTTTTAATTTAATAATTACTCTTTTAAAAGTGCACAGTTTATTTTATGAATTTTTTCGAATGGGAATTATTTATAAAGAAGATTCTTGTTACTAAGGATTTTAAATTTGCAATAAGTTTTATGAATTAGGATAAGAAAACATTAAATTTTTTTGTACTTTTCAAATACTTCAAACAAAATTCCTTACAAATTGTTTTCGTATAGAGTTTTTAATGTTTTAAACCGATTACTCTCAGTCAATAATATAATCTATAGTAAAGTGAAATTTAGTTCATAATTTGGAAACAAAATTCAATTTCAGAATTCTTTTTTCTAATAATCTTACTAGTAATAACTAATGAAGTTCTCTTTTCTTCTACTCCAAATTTAAAATGTTTTATCATAAAAATAAAATTAACAATTTTTGAATAAAAAGTTAGGGGATTAAAAAATATGTTTATATAATTTCAATTATATAAAGAAGTATAGTTTATTAAATTATGTAAAGACATATTTTTAATTTCAAACGTAATTTCATCAAAAATAAAAGGAACAAAAAATTTAATAATACTTTAAAGATTAGAAATAATTTGGTTCCGTTTAAAATCTGAAAATTATAATCTTTCTAAGTCTAAAACATTAAGTATCAGCTTTATTCGAAAATTAACATTATATGCACAAAGAGAGGTTCATAACAGACTTATGGGCTTAGTGTAAACAAGTTTAAATTCAACTGAATCAGTTAAGAACGAAGTTCTAAAAGAATCACGTTTCAAAGCTGTACCTTATCTGAAATTTTCTTCGACGCAGGTAATCATTTAAAATTTCCAAAACTATCATGATGAATATTTTACTAGAAACCTCCGCGAAGAAAATAGAATGCATTATTCATCACCTAATTTTTAATGAAGCACGCATCTTCATGAAAATCCGAACTGATGGGCATTTAAAGAGATTAAAATCCAGACCACCGCCTTCAACGGGTAGTCATTTAGAATTTAATGGAGCACTGCATATAACCACGTATCGGTAAGACATAACCTCTAGTGGCAATTTCACTGCAGAAATAAAACTTATCTGAACCTCAAGTAATAGTAATTTTGGAGGGAAATATTGCTATGAAGAATAAACTAACCATATTTTTATTTTCGTTCTTCAGTGCCTTTAATCTCGTATTTGCATGAAAATTTCGTTGGCCAACTTAAATCAACTTAAGTCCATTCATAAATAGATTTTATAAGAAATTCATTAATAAAGGCAGTTTGTTTCACTAAATAAAAAAGTGATAATTCATAAAAAATTGCATATTTGTAAAAAATACTCTTTTTGTTTTAAATATCGCAAGATATAATTCTAAAGTTACCTTTTATGAAGAAGGAAAAAAAAAGATGTGTTAGATTTCATGATACTGTATTGGAGTTGCAATTGTGAACTTACGAATGGTTTTATAGTATATGACTTACTATTGCTATTACTTAACATATTAGCCCCCTATTTATCCAAAATTAAATTTAAATAGTTTATTGTTAATTAATGGGAATTAATTTTATTTTCTAGTTTTAATAAAAATGTCTCGGCCGGCCGAGGTTATCTCCTAAACTTGATGATTCTATATTAATGCGATTATGCAGTAAAAATAGATTTACTGCTCTTCTAAACTTGCAAAAGAACGGAATGAGTCCATATCTGTCATTGCCAGTTCAGAACAGTTCGCATGATGTTCTGCGAACTTTGTTTCAAGGTACAAGTACCAAAAAAAAAACCGGTACTGAAGTGAGAAATATTGAAAAAACGATTGGAGTGGGCCAAATTGCACAAAAAGTTTTGCATTTCGGAATGAAGGCAGGTTATAAACAGCGAAGAAATTCACCTGGCAAGCCTGAACACGTTTAGTGTATAGCAAAGGAGCAAGAAACCAGAATGCCTGACTTGTACATAAAAACTCCCAGGAAGCATAATGGTATGACGTTCCATGTCATATAATTGAAATGAATGAATTTATTTTGTATAGGGAACCATGAACTGTGACAGGTATGTTGGTGCCACAATGGATCAATTACTTCATTATGCACATGATAAGTTACAAGTGCAGAAAAAAATACTTCAGCAAGTCTAATATCCCTCCATGCATCGGAAAAGGTTGCAAAAACTTTATAATTCATTTTAATTAACTTATGGCTTCTGTGTCAAAATAATCATTTTTTTAATGCTAAGTCTGCATTTCTAAAACATGGTATTAATGGTCTGCAATGGGTTAGAAACTCACCAGATTTGAACTTCATTGAGAATTTTTGGAATATAATGGGGAATAAACAACTGAGAATCCTCCCAGAACAAAACGAAGTATTCAGGAAACACTAATTAAAGTTTGGCGTAATGAAATACGTAAAAATTGTCTCAAAACCTTGTGAAAACCAAGCCTAAAAGAGAGGCTACTATGTTCGAAGCTAGAGGCGCTCCCACAGAATATTAAATGCTTAAATGAACACTTTTATTATTTTTTCTGATCAAAAGAACTTGAAATCTTTTCTATACTTCATATTATTAAGGGGAACGAAAGGGAATTCCAATACTGATAGCCTTTTGTTTAGATTTTATTCTTTTTTTTAATGAAATAACTTTTTTGTTCAATAAATTTAATTATATCTTGCTTTTAGACGAATTTAACATATTGATATAAAAATATATAACTTTAAATGAAAAAATATTGCTCTTTGGAAGTTTTTTCTTAAAAAACAATGAATTCCTACCTCGCGATACTTAAAAAAATCTAATTTCCAGAATTCATTAAAAATTTAATTATTTCGGAAAACCAAAGCTAAAAAAATATTTTGGAAACGAAATAAATTATGCCGGTATCGAAATTAAAATTGAATTCGGAATTAAACTACAAAAAATAAACAAAAATAAAAGCCAAATGAAATAAAACCTAAATTAAAATAATTTAGGAAACGAAACAAAACTAATTACAGAAACGAAACTAAAAATTACAATCAAAACTAAAAATTACTTCATATTCAAACAAGATTAAAATTTATTTTTTTTAAAACTAAAATTGTATTTAGTCAGTGCTAATGATACTACTAAAATACAGAGTAATCTAAATAAATTACAATATAAGTCAAATAAAAAGCAATACAATAGAATCAAAATTGCAGTAAAAAATTTATTGTAATTTTGTTGTTGTAAAATTATTGTAATTTGTAAAGTTTGATGTAATTTTGATGCTATTGTATTTCTTTTTATCAATTGTCTTATCTAATACCTCCTGGTTTCAGAAGAACTCTAGTTCTATTAAAATTCAAAAATGACTGTTAACACTTCTCTCCCCCCTCAAAAAAATATACAAGCATGTATAACAATTTATATTTCTCGTTTAGTTCTTCATTAAATTTAAAATTGCATCAAATAACTGTTTAGAGATCTACCGTTTTGTTTTGCTGAAGGATGCCGAAACAGAACACATAGCCAGAAAAGACACTGTTGTTAATTCTAGAGATTTTTGTAATAAATAGTATAAAAAATGTGGACTCTCTCTAATGGTATATATTAATATATTAAACACATATAAACAGTTCTAGTTTTCTAGTTTTAAATTAAAATTGGATTTAAATAATTCAAAAAGATAAATTTTATGTTTCCTTGTCTGGATGAGAAAAATGACTGCCCTTAATTCTCTCCTCTTTCAAAAAATAAACACATGTCATCATAACAGCCAAATTTGTTCTTACAATTTTGGTTAATTTATTCATGGCATATTTCCGATTATTAATGCAGAAGGAAGCGAATAATGTCTTTAAACACATTGACAATTTGTTAACAATACAACACCGAAAACTTTCTTTTAATTTATTGCTTCTTGAAATCCGTACCTACCATTTCCAATCTACTTACTAATATAAACGTATACAACGACTGATGATGATGATGAAGTAGTCATTCTTTTTCAAACCATTTTAATGGAGTCTACGACTTAGCTCTGCATTTAGAATCGGGCCTCATAAAACACATCTGCCGAAGGTCGTTTATTTGCTTTTTATAAGCCTTTTCATAGGAGCAAATGTCATGCTCCAAACAATCCCACCTTGTAATGACCATAACTCAAATTCTCCAAATCTTATTGGAGTGCAGCCAATTTCCAACTATCCCCTCCCTTTCAGGATTTGAAACTGGAGTTTAATGCATTTGAGCCACGAATCAACAACAATTACACTCGACTAGAGAAGAAAAAAAAACATGAAAGAAAATAAAGCAGAAAATAAGAAGAAAGAAAAAGAAAAGAAAATACGAACAACAATTAAAGTAACGTGAAATAACGAAAGTCTAGCTAGCAAAGAAGAACGCCCGCAGAGCATGAAGTAGCACGGAACAAAATCATTTTACTTCTCCGAGCTGTACCTAACTTTTCCTCCTTTGCCTTAAGATTAATGAGGTATGCAATTAGGGTAGTAAGCAAGGCAAGAATCAATTACCTTAATTCAAATTTGATCGGAAAGAAAGTCCGCAGTTGCTTGTTATAATTAGTTGTTTTGTTGATCCAGAAAACTAAATTGAGAAGAAAAAAAAATGTTGCAGCAGTAGAACCCATAAGAAGAGTTTTAATAAATAATACTCATTATTCACATTTTTGCTTTCATTTTTTCGGTTTTGAGATGAGAGAAAAGGATTATATTTTGCTTTGCATTGTTAAGTGACCAAACCAGGTATAATATTTTTTTTTCATTATTAATATTTAAATAATTAGTTACCTCCCAAACAGAGAATTTTTCTAGTTAAGCTTGCTCAAAATTTGAATTTCGGCGTAGAATGGGATAAAAAAATGTTTTTCATTGCAATATATAACGAATGTACTAGTCACCTTTGAAGAACATTTTCCCCCAAAATTGTTGTACTACTAGGCCTTTAATTATTAATATAGGATACATTTCTTTAAAAAAAGTTTCATCTAAGAATTTTGCCAACTAAAATGCATGAATTTAATTCGAAAACTTTACTGAAAACAGCAAATTTTATATTGTTACAAAATAAAAGGGGAAATTAAAACTCCACCGCTAACTGAATAACTGAAAAAAGCACGTGCTTGAAATTTTTGATGGAAAGTTTGAATCTGACCATAGCAATAAGAAGTTAAAAATAATTGCTATAATGAAGAAATGAATTAAAATGAACGGTAATGAACTAAAATAATTTAAAATTAAGGGGAAAATTGTGCGGATATAAAATTAATATCATTAAAAGGAGAATTTTTATTTTGTATAATATAAAAACCATTTTTTATAAAACAATTGATTTGGAAGACATGGATATGAATTTTCATAGCCAAGTCGTAACGATTTGGGATTAAAAAAAATTATGCATGTGCGCAAAAATAAATAAATAAAAAAATAGACGGTTTCTCTCCGAATACGATTGTGGTAATTTTTTATTACAACTTCGTAAATCCTATATTAGCATTTCCATTATAAACCCAAGATTGTAGACTTTTGAAGAGTTTTGGATGACTGTCAGTATTTTAGTTTGCTTGGCGAAAAACCATACATTAATCTTACAACGCAACCTTCTTATCACGATTTCATATCTGGCAATGGTTAAGCTTATTTATGCACATTTTTTTGAAATTTTTATGTGAAGTTTATTTCTTGATTTCTTTCATATTTTCTGTCCTGAGACTGAATATCCTCTTTGTTGACATGATGAACTATCTCCGGAATATTTTGCAGCTTCAATAATTGGCTAAGTGAAGCGTTTGACTCAATGTAATTGTAAGAAATTCAATGAATGATGCAATTTAAAATTCGTATGACATCTTGCTTATATTTTACTATTGCCACTAGATAATTAGTAATACGCTCGTTTTCTGGGCCACGTACGTTGTAGCGTCATTTATATATTGGGTTGTTCGGAAAGTAATTTCGTATTCTTTTGTCAAAATGAAAAGAAATTTTCGTTTAATGAATAAATTATTTATTAAATTATAAAATTGCCATTCTAGTCTAATACCTTTTGCCATATTTTTGGTAGTAACATGATTACACGCTCATAAAAGTTTTGGTCTTTCCTGTATAAAAAACTGATCGAGGTGGTTTTTGGCCTCCTCATTTGAAGGAAAAATTTTGCAAATCAGTTCTGGTACTGATGTACTGTTAACACATCTTCACACATATTGGCTAATTTATTTCTGGCTTGAACAGCATTTTTACCTTTTATATAGCAAAAAAGAAAAAAATGACGAAAATGCTGTTTATTGCTCTCCATATTTAAAAGGGCACCATTCAAAAACTACTGCGAAGAATCAGCTGCACTTTTTCACACTCAAGCCTTGCTATATCATCTCTTAAAACATAAAATGATTTTGCGGTTTAAGAATGAAATTGGGTGCGAAAAATGCAATTAAATCCTTTGTCAGGAAAAAACGAAATTACTTTCCGAACGACCCAATAGATTAGCCTTCCAATATTGTACATGTTTATTCAGAAAAAAGGAACAAACATATAAAAAAAATCTTTTTAACGATTGCTAATAGTTAGAGACACATATGGTATATCACGGGATAAATAAAATTCTGATTTTTATTTATATCTTTTGTTTAATTCCAATGAAAGCGGCGCTGTTAGTTGTTCATGTAAGAGGGAGTGGCTATCCTAAGCGAAAAATCGTTTCATGACCTGCCTTTTGAAAAAGAGAGAAATAACAAAACAGTGATTAAATATTGCGTATTTTAGTACGTTAGATTTTCGAGACATTTGAAATCTTTTTATATAAAATACTTCATGCTGCTGAATAGTATTTCAGAAAAAAATGTATCTTCTGAGACTGGTTGCATATAAAATACTTTCTTCTGAGACAAGTTGCATATAAAATACTTTCTTCTGACTTTTATTTTGCTCCAGGAGCATTTTCTATGAAAAAAAAAATGTTTTTGTCGAAGTGTTTGGCCAAACTACTACTGTGCTTGTAGTTTAAGAATAAATCTAAAACAATGTTCCATAAAAAACTAATTAGAACATTAACATGATTATAACATTCAAGTCTGCTTATAAGATTGTAACAATATCTGAAGTAAATGGTTGATAAATTTCTACTTATAATAAAATATTACAGCACTCATTTATTAATATTTCAAAATAGAAATGTTTCAAAAATTCTGCACTTTGCCCTCTTTTTTTCTCTTCATGGCATTTTCGTCACAACTGAGAAATTTAATCAGATCAATAGTATCTAACGCGTTAGAATATAATTTTAGTTATAATAAAGAAAGATTGTGCTTATAGGTTTAACTCTTTTGAGAAAGAATTACAAAATCTGATAAAAATGTACTTTCGAGAAGGAGAATGAGCAACTTTATGAATGTTTTCGTGAAATTTAAGAAAAATCTTAATCCCCCAAATATTGATCGGAAGCCAGATTCGCAATGAGCAATGCTTTATGGGATGATATATGGAATAATCAGGCATCACCATCTATTATCCAAAAGAGCAGATAAGTTATGTAACTGCTACAATCTGATTATAAATAAAGATAATTGCTAGAAATAATTGTATAGTTGGTCTGATTATTAATAAAGAGCTATTTTGTAATTTATAATACCAAAAAAAAAGAATTAAATATAAACTTTTATAACTAATTAGCACTTATTAATATTATCTAATAAGTGCATAATTTTTATAACAACATTTATATACAATGCAACAATTAGAAAATACTGTATATAATATGAATGCATTTATACATAACCAATTGTATTTATATGCAACTCAACAAACTGAAAAAAATATTTCACACAATTCTACATATGAAATAATTATTTCATACATAGTTACCAAGTATGTTTTTGGAAATATATTATATATTGAACGGTTTAATGTATGGTTTACATTAAAAAAATTGGGGAGATGAAACAATTAAAATTTTGCCAACCTTTCATCTAAAGATAAGATTCAAGCCATAAGCAAACGGGGATAAAAATAGAACCACTTTATTCTGCGTAGTAACATTTTCCAGGAAGTTTCATTGCTAGAAGTTCAGATAACTTCCATTCCTGCTGGAAAATTACTATCACAGGGCGCATCATCGCAATACGTGGTTATATGCATTGCGTCATTAAATTCTAAATGACTACTCTTTGAACGCGGCAGTCTGGATTTTAATCCCTTTAAATGTTCGTCAGTTTTAATGTTCAAGAAGTTCCGTGCTCCTTCAAAATTAGGTGTTGAATAATTTATTCGATTTATTCACTGTGACTTCGAATAAAATATTCATAGTGATAGTTTTAGAAATTTTAAATAATTGTTTGTTTGGAAGGAAATTTCAATTAGTGGTATTTAGAACTGGATATGGATTCTAATTTTCTGAACTGTTGTTCTGTAAGACGGATGATTAAAATTATTTATTTATTTATTAAACGTGAATGTAATTTCTCTATTGTAAAAAATATTTATTTTACAACTAAATGTTGTTGCTTTTTTATTTGTAAAAAGATGAATTCTTAGCTGAGTAAAAATTGTGCTTAAATTACTTTACAAGAAAAATAAATTATTAAGTATTATGAATAAAATTATCGTTTTCCAGCTAACGAAGTAGAATTATTTATCTGAAAGAATGTATTACAAAATTGAAAAAAGAAATCTTTGAAAGAAACTCTTAACTCAAGTAAAGAATTATATTATGGAATTTTACTTACAAAAAATAGGTTTTTTTAAAAAAAACCAATTTTGAACTCGTGTTTAAAAAAGCCAAATAATTTTTACTAAAACGATAAAATGACTAATGAAAATATAACATTTCTAATATCCATCCATAATTTTATGCAATGAATCCGATAGTTTTCAGCCAACAATTGAGCTGAAAATAATTCTGCAGTTTCAAGTTTTTTTCAATCATATAGGAGTTCCAATGCAAATTTTAATAATAAAACTATAGCATATGTACAATAAAAATTTACTATGAATAAATTTTTGATAAAAAAATAAATAACTTTTTTTAATACTATAATGTTGTTAACGCAGAAAATAAGTTCAAAATTTCTAAAATTATCATGTATTGCTCAAACTTTTATACTATAAAAGCTGTTAGTGTTCGAATTAGTGCAAAATTTTGCAGTTCTGTTGCAAAAATTCCAAAGTTATCATTTATTGTTCCAAATTTATCATCAAATATCCTTCTATAATTTTCAAATTTATTATTTATTGTCCAAAATTTCATACTATAGAATTAACATTGTTCAATGTAAAAATTAGCATCAATCAATGTAAAAATTAACAAAGCAGTTTCTACTTTCATGAAATAAGTAATAATAATAATAATAAGGTAGTAACTAGGAAATAATTACTGTTATAAAAACTTATACATTTTAACTTGAATTATTCACAATATTTTAAAAGTAGAGCATATGATCCAAATAAATATTTACATGAATGTCTTCATCAATATATGAAAAGTTGCCTTTCCTTTTGAAAACGCCAAAAGATTTGCGAGTATATTTCATTTAGAATCTTTACAAATTGAAAGTATTAAATGAATAAAAATTCACATTAAAAACAATCTTTGATATCAGAATGTTAAGAAACATTTTTAAATCAGTGTCTCTTTCATAGAATATTCATTGAATCAGTTTTACACGTTTATAAAGGAATTATTTAAATGGAAATGACTTTCGAAGTTTCTTTTTCACAAAGAACAGAGTAAATGTCATCCCATTCATCTTTAGAAATTTAAATTCAACCCCACGCGTAGGATTTATTGTCTTCCCGATACCAAAGTCAGCTGAACTTTGTCATAATTTAAGCTAATTTATTCAGTTTCCAGACTCACTCAAAGCTGACATGTTAATTAGAAGTTTTTATTGTAAAGTGTTCATTCTAGCTTACAGACGATAACACTTCATATTCTATTTGACTTTCAGATAGTAAAATGCAAAGTTATCTTTCTCTTCTCAAATCGTTTGGTTTCAAAAACAAATTTTAAAAAAATCAAATATTAAAAAGAGACAAGTAGAAAGATATAAGCAAAATCTTCTCATTTGAATGTGACAGGAATAAATAGGAACAACTTCTGTTTAGAATATGTCTTAAAGATGCATGTAGATTCTTTGGAGGATTATTTATTTTGAATAAAATAAAAGTGTAGTTTTGAATCGAATTGTTTCAAAGAAATTTAAAAATCTTGAATAGTAGAGGAGGTATTGATATTTATATTTTAATATAGTTATATTTATTTATATTCTATTGAATTCAAGATTAATACTTAATTGATAAAAATATTGATATGTATTTTATTGAATTTAACATTTATACTTTATTGATAATTATATTGTTTTTTATCTTTTTACTATGCACTATAATTTAAGTTGATTGATATTTAAATGAACATTGTTTTTAGATGAATAAAATAAAAACAATCAATTAAATTAGAATAAATTAGATACTTTAAATAATGAATATGAAACCTCAAAGTCTTAAAATCAAAATTTTGTTCCATTGCAAATTTGACAAAAAGAAATAAGTAAAGAAATAAATTTTGGCCAATATCCATCCAACCGTTGCTCAACATTTACTGAATAAGTTAACAGAAATGAACTCTCAAATAATTAATGTAATTTTATTCAGTATTCATTACTTTATTTTTTAAATATGCCAATCTGAGGTGACGTATGGCGGCATTTTGAGGGAAAGATTAAAGCGGAATTGTAAACTTAAACCAGAGTATTACAAGAAAACACTTTAAGAGCAGAATAATAAATAACTTTCAATGAAAAATTAAAATGACGAATAATTCTAATTAGTTCTATGTAAATAAAAAATATTTGTTTAAAATATTTGTTATAAATTAATCTTCACAAAAATCTAAATATTTGAAAAACGCTTTTTTTAAAAACCTATTATTATAATTATCATTATTAAAAATGTTTTTGCAAAAAGCTTCAGATCGCTAAAATTAAATCTAAATTTCTTGCCTACAAATTAAAAACATATTTTTTAGTTATAAGAATGTATATAGAATTTAAAAATATAAGTTAAAAATTTTACTTCTTTACCAAACACCTAAAATCCTTGCAAAGGATAATAATCTAACTTTTTCTTTAGAATTTTGAATTATTACTTTTTAGTAAACTGTATTTTCAATTACCATAGATTTATTAACTAAATAATTAAATAATTTAAATAAATATATTTTCCATATTATATTTTTATAGTGAACTTGGAACTGTGACATAACTGATGCATTAAAAATAGAGGCATATGGCAGCGCAAAACAGATTTTTTAATTAATATTATTTACTCTATTCTATTTGTCTTAATCTGAAATTCCTGATTATTATTTCAGCCGTTAAGAATCACAAATTAATTCTTCCACCAAAATTTCATTTATAAAACGTGCTCAAATGCCTCAGACACTGACTTTTAATTCATCTACCTTATGTCATTTAATTCCTTGCAGAATTAATTCTCTATTTCTATAATGTCAACATATTTTTGAAATTATAATTACTAAATTTTTCTTATAATAGTTGAAATTATAATTTGCATGAAGATAAAATTTGAATCCAACACAATGAAAAAATTGCAGAAAATCTGAAAAAATAATGGTGTATATGTATTGAGAAGAGATATAAATAGTTTTATATTCTAAAATTAGATAAATCTAAATGAAACATTATTTATTAGACAAAAAATCAAGATCGAATTCATATTCATAGATTATTAACTCACGCATTGCGTATTACGATTATTCGTAGATTATTAACTTTCGAATCAATATTCCGTTTGATTAATAGTAAAGGTGAGTTTACACTCAGCTAGTTATACGATTCCAGTAATTCGCAAATGAGCAAGATTATTACGCATGCTGTAGCAGAACAGACAATAGCAAGTTCTTGTCACAACTGGATAAGTACTTACTTCTTGCTACTATATAGTTTCTGCACAAGTGTAGTTTTACTGGATGGTTTGTAGCTGACCAAGTGTAAACCCACTTTAATATCCAATTTACAAGTGTTGCATGTTTGAACAAATGTACATTGTATTTATACGATAGCGCATTAACAGTACTAAATTTAACGTATTGACTTATGAGAACGGCTACTTAAAATAAAGAAAATAAAGGTGTTATTTTCCGAGAAACAATTACAATTCTATTCGATCTGACTTATCTAGAAATATTTACTTATTTCACTTAGCAGCTTAAATTCACATTCACCAATTGTATTTATAAATAAGGATTTATTCTTTCTAAAAGGCTCTAGGAAATAATATTTTAGCCTTACTTTATTTTATTGTTAGCTTCTGCTACTTCCTCAATCATCAATAATGACATTATTTTATTATATTATAACACAACAGTAGTCAGTTCTTCAATCTCAGCATAGAAAAAATAATAAAAGGTCACAGAACCTGCTTTGCCATTATGAAAGAAACATCAGAAATTAGACAACAAAAATGAAATATATTTGTTTTCAACATAATTTTTTAAATTATTGGAAAAAACCATTTCAATTATTTGTGCATATTTTTATATCAATGTTTTCTATTGTTTAAACATGAATTTAAATAGTTTTAAAAACATCCTTTTTTTTCAAAATTAATACAAAATTATAAAAAAAAAGAGAAAAGAAAAGAAAAAATAATTTTTTAAAAAACTTTTATCATATTCGATGCTGGTAATAAATACAATTTGTTTTTCAGCTTTTATGTAGGAGTGTCGTTTAGGTTTTTTACTATAAATGCAGTTATTTAAATCTAAAATTACAAATTTTGGCGATAAATAACAACTATTTCATATGTCTTATCGTTTTTTCATAAAGTGACAAAAAGGAAACCTGCATTTATTGTATTAATCAAATGAATGTATAATCTTTTAGAAATTCCTTAGAGATTAAGGCTTTTAATTTGAGTTATTTGTATTTATCTTCTAATTTGTAAAATTTAAATTTCATCCACAAATATCATTCTTTCACTCAAATTAGAAAAAATATGACTTCTTGTTCATTTTTTTTTCTTTGACACATTTTTTAAGCAAATATTTTCTAAATCCCTAACAATAAATGTTTCTTTGTTTGTAAACAAGGAATTCTATTTTAACAGAGATTAAAATATCTTAATTTGATTAAACAAACTGAAATAAAAAACAATACTCGATAAGGAATTTAAATTGTTTAATATTGTACAAAATAAACAATAACCTATTTTAGAATATACCCAATTGTTTGTTGTGAGTGAGATATTTTAGATATGTCTGATATTTTAATAATGCTGTTAAAATAGTACTATAATCCGATATTTAAGGAATTAAAACCCGAAAGTAATTCTTTTGTTATTAAAATTATTATATTTATCGATGAATTACTTCAATATTTCACTAAGCCTTGAAAGTCAAGAATACTCGCATGTCCAAATGTAGTTAACAAATAGATTTATATACACTCTAATACCTCAGAGAGTAATATATATTTTTATTTTCCTTTATTATTTTTGCTCATTTTGCGCTTTATGTCTCTCTCTGTTACTAATAAGGCATTATTTTATGAAAATAATATAAAACATAAACCATTATGTTTAACAGAACTGGAAAAGTCTGGGTACAGAAATAAAATACAAATTGGAATCCTGTATGGACTGTATGGGATTACAATCTTAATTACTGCAATACGGGCGATTTAAATGAATAAATATTCTTTTTTTTACATTCTGCTGGTAAATATTTTTTGAAGAAAATGCATCCCAATCAATTTTTTATTTAAACTCTAATATCTGTTTATTCAAGAATTAAAATTTATAAAATCTCAAGTCATTTGTATGCGGAAAAACTTTATTTCATCTAAGAGAGCGACAAACTTTCAATAGTTATATAAAAATGCAAATTCTTTAAGTTTTATGGAATAATCCTACTTTTAATTACATTAATATACATCTATTTTAGTACTATCTTTTTAATTTTGATGGGAATTAACTTTGTACATGGACCATATCAGAACGAATCTATTTTGTATTAGTATGTTTGTAGAGATAGAAGTATTGAGCAGGTATTTTAGTTGGGATGCAGCCATTTGAAAAAAATGTGACAAAAAACTTCAATTCTGTTCTACTCCGAATAGCTTACCCAGAAAATACCCCTTTTCTTCACTAAGCCACTAGAAATCAAAAATAATTTATTCCCATTTGTTTTATCAAATAAGATTTATTCGTTCAGACAGTATTTTTTCTATTTTACCTTATTATTTGCATAGATATCACTCCACTCTTCTGTCACTGATAGAGATATTTATATTACAACAAAAGAAGTAATTTCTTTTTCTCAATATTGAGAAACATAGAAAAATAAAATAGGGATTTTGCTATGTTTGAGAATGAAAGAGAGCCTAAAAAATTGGTACTTTATTTTAGTTGAGAGCATAAACAATATTTTGTCTATAATCTAATTTTTTTTGAAAATATTTATTTTCTAAAGAAAACGGTTTACATGTATTTACCAACTAATTTTTTACTTAAATGTTGAATTTTATTTCACTTAATTTAATTTAAAATGAATTTTATTTATTTCCATAAAAATTTTCAAATTGTTCAGTTTTTACAGAATAATATTGTACTTTAATGTAAGTACAATTTGTATATTTCATAACATATCACAATATAAGTGTAATTGATAAATTTCAGAATAAATACCTATCGAATTTGTATGCTGGAACAGGTTAGAGATATTGTCTAAGTATTTTTTTTATTATGAGTATGAAACCAAAAACAAAATCAAAGTTTTATTAGATGAATAACTGAAACTCTATTCCTCTGTTTAATAAAAAAAATTCCTTTATTTCACTAAAGCCACTAAAGGTCGCAAATATCTTATAATCAATTGTTGTATTTTAATATGTGTACTTTTAGATAATTTATACATTTCTAAATAAATGTTAGTACGCTTGGCCAGAACAAATGCATATTAATTACGTATTTATTATGATTCTATCTTTGTTAAACCAAAATCAAAATGACTAAAACTTTAATCATTAGTCTAATACAGGAAACTCCTTTATTTCACTAAGCCACCAAGAGTCACAGTTGTTATATTTTGATATTTGCACTGAGAAATAAGTAATACATTTAAGAATGTATAGAAATTATATTAGTATACTTGAGTTGCACTGATATATTTAGTAACTATATCATCATTATTATATCTATTTAAAACAAGAGTCAAAAATTTTTGAAGATAAATAACTGAAACTCCGTTCATCTACATAATTCAGAAAAAAACCCTTTATTTCCCTTAACCACTAAAATTTACAAATACATTACGAGTATTTATGCTTATCATATAAAGTTTTATCCTTCCCAGAATGCATAAGTCAATATTTTTTCTATATTTTCTTATCAATATTACTACAAAAGAAGTAATTTTTTAAATTAATTTTGTAAAACATAATAAAAAAAACTATAGTAAAAATCTGGATTATTCTATATGTGAGTTTAAAAGACAGCCTTACAATGTAATAGTTCATTTTATGAAAGAATATAGATATCATCTATATACCATGCACTTTTTTTTTCAAATACTTCCTTTCTAAAGAAAAAGTTTCCCTTAACTTTATCAATAATAAATCAATGTTTAAATAAACCATTATGTATAACTTAATTTTATGAAATTGTTAAACATTTATGAAATTAAAGCAAACTTTCGATATTCGTGTGAAAATACAAGTAGTTCAATTTAACAGAATCATATATTTTAATATGTGTAGATTAGACAATTGATATATATCAGAATGAGTATATAACATGTTTGTATGCTTGAATTTCCAGAAACATTGTATAAATTGATTTCCAGAAATAAAATTATAAATTGAAAATTGACAGAAATATTGTTTAAGCATTTTTAAGAGCACAATATTGTAATTTATACAATTAAGTTATTTATAAAATAAATAACTGAAACTCTATTCATCTGAATAATCCAGAAAAACTCCTTTATTTCACTAAACCACTATCAGGCACAAATACCTTACGTCCAATTGTGTTTATCAAATAAAGATTTATCCTTTTTCTGATGCTTCAGTCGGTAATTTTTCTATTTTTTTCCTTATTATTTTTACACACTTCTCCCTCTACTTCTGTCACTGATAGAGACATTTATATTACGACCACAGAAGTCATTTCTTTAACCTCAGCATCGGGGAAACTCAGTATAAGAATGAAATAAAATAAAATATAGATCCTGCACTGCCAGAGTGAGAGAGACAGCACAGGGGAAAAAATAATAATGTATCTTCAATAAGAAAATAGAAATTCTTCTCTTAAAAGCTTCGATCCTGTGATGCAGGGAAACTTTTTTGGATAAAATGGCCTTCGACCTAAAAGTGGAAAAAAGGGGGGAGGGATATGTGTAAAATTCGATCAACTACACTGTGAACGTAGAAAAAGTAATGTTCAAAGGAGGGAACTTTTTTCTGCCTGTTTTGGGGAGAGAAAGACCTAAAAGGTAGGTAGGAGGGTAAGGGGAAGCAAAGTAACTTAACCCTTCAAGATGACAAAAACCACTTTAAGAGAAGAGCGCTCAGTTTTTAGAGAACGATTTTTCTTGATTTCTTTTTTTTTCCTTCTGTATACTGTATTTTATATCTTATTTAAACTTTTTCCATTCTAATATTACCCCCCATTTTTAAGTTCGTAGGAAAGCATTAGATTTATTTTTGTTGCCTTTAAAAATCTTTTAGTGAGGACATGAAAAATAGTTAAAGTAAAAAAAATACATGATTTACTGCAAGGAAGTTTTAAAGTTAAAAGTTATAGATATTTAATTATTATAAAGTTAAATGTCGTGCTGACATATTTTGATGTTGAAAATATATTAATTAGGAAATATGGAAAATAACATTTGTTCTTGTAACTGTTGTGCCTGATTTTGTGTTATAAAAGCTTTGCGTCATTACGTATAATATAGACAAGAATCTTATCAATATTTTTACATTTTTGAGTGTGTCAAATACGTACATATTACAAATACTTTGATATTCGGGAAGAATTATCTTGAATTTTGTAAACAAAAAATTTATTTTTCTAAAATCTGCAAATTATTTTTATATTTCGGCACTTATAATCCATGTATATTTAAAGGTTCCAATAAGGCTTTAAGTGACCCAACATTTAATTGGAAAAAAAGCATAGTTCTACCAATATATTTGATTGCAAACACCGTAGAGGCAATATGAGGCAGTCTGATTCTGAATCATATAGGGGCAAAATGAGAGAGCTCAATTCTGAATAGCATAGAGCATAGCAAATTGAGTGAGTCTGATTTTGAGAAGCATTGAAGCAAAATTGAGAAAAGCATGCTTAATCTAGAAAAACATGAGATCATTTTACTTCTGCAGAAATACAAAGAAGTTACACAATTTATAAATAGATGACAGAATATTCAAATATTTAACATCGCTATGAACTCATTTAATATGACGTCATCCTTAAAAGTGTAAATCTATAATTAAAATAACACGACTTTAATACAACAAAATCGTTTAGTGAAAGAATCATAAGCATTCGATTATGAATAATGAGTTTAATTGATATCATATGCAATTAATATTCCCAGCTAACTAACTAATCTCAAAATCATGCTGATATCAATATGTTAAAGAGGGCAAAGTTACTCACTCCATCGTTAGCCAAGTGATTTTTTTAATTTACTATAATTATGCCTTAATAATTGGTTTAATTACTAAAAATTATTTACAAATCATGATTTCCTTTAATAGAGTTTTTATTAATAAGAAATGAAAACATTTTCTTACCTGCTCTAATTTTAACTTCCCGACTTCCTATTCTGCCAGCTACATTCGCTGCAACGCATCTATAAATGGCGTCGTGGACTTCCCTTCTGTACTGAATGGGTGCAAAGGGGGCAAACACCATAGATCCATCCGGTCGTAGATGCTGCAGGCCAGGAATTTCTCGGACAGTTGATCCATTCTTTGTCTCCCACCAAATGTCTGGTATTGGTTGACCTTTGGCTGAACAACGGACGACTGCTCCTGTTGAGTTGTCGAAGTCCACCCGGGGTGGTGGTTCATATTCAAAGGACGGCCCCCTTACTAAAAAATGTTTAAGATTATTTTAACCTTTGAATTTTCTGCATTATCTGAAATTTTTTATTTATGAGGCAAAATGTGTTAAATTCAAATATTTGTATGTGGTTTTATGTAATATAATTAAAAAATAATAATTAAAAAAAATTATTATCTAAATGTTACTCTATCATGAAGTTTTCTAACATATATAAAAGCTCGATGATAACTGGAAAGTATTTTTAGCTTAACAAATAAGAATCTTTGATTTGAAATAATTCTTTGTCTCGAAATAATTATTTCATAACTGATTTATTACAAAGCATTTTTAAAACTTAAAGATATTTAAAATATCTCAGTTTTACAGATAACACTTTTAAGAAAACGATTTTATATTAAAAATTTAAAAACATTGATTAATATTTTTGAACGCAAAGATTCCATTTTCATAATTTGCTACATGAGAAAAAATATTCTTGAGAGCTTCATAATTTTAACACTACAGATTTTTCCATTTTTATTTTATTAAATTTATAATCTTTTAGAAACGAAAATTATGAATTACAAATGCAATCAATAATTTAAAAAGAATTCTAGTACGTTTTTGAAAAAAACTTTTATCTTATTCTATCAGGTTCATATCTATAACGATGAAATTTTGGGGTTATTTAATTATTTTTTACTCGTTTCTCTTATCTATGATAATATACTGCATTAATGTTTTCAACAACTAATTATTAATGAATCGTTAAATAAACTAAATTTAAATATTTTCTAGTCCAATCCCACATAGTAAATCATTAAAATTAAAGATTTTTGCAGCTAATTACATTCATAAAATTTTCAAAGTTTTTTTTAAATTAAATTTGTAAATTCTTATTTTATTCTTAATCATCTGCTGACGCAGTACTTTTTTAATCAATACAAAAATGGGGAAAATAGTAAATTATTATTGATAATAGAAGAAATATGATGTTCTTTATAACTTTCCCATTCCTTTAAAACATCTAGAATAATAATATTTTGTTTCTTATCATTATACATGAACATAATAAATCATATTCAAGACACGTGCACAACAAAGTCATTATTTCTGATTCATTATTGTTTAAATTTTTAATGAATTCTGTAGATAATGAATTTTCTTTAACTCAAGCATTATGTGTCAAATAAAGAAAATAACTTTACATTTCTTGAATTCATTGATCTGTCGCTGTGTTCCCTAAGTGAATACCGCAGTAAAAAAAATTCAGTCGTTGTTTCTTTGCATTCAGTTCTAAAAGAATAACACACATTTTGCTACACATTATTTATAAAAAAAACTTTCTGATATTTTTAATGAATTTTAATAAAACATGATCCAAATAAAGTATTCACTCATTTCGAGAATTTTTTTTTTCCTAATTTGCTGTGCTTACTGATAAAAGAAAAATGTTTGTCACGCGGTATGTGTTGGACAAACATAGACATTCATACCAATCAAATTTTGCACAAAAATATACTGCGGGATGCGAATATGCCTGTCGAATTTTTTAAAAGTTAAAACTAAAATCAAATTTAGTTTAAATTTCAATAAATTAAAAAAAATTAATCTATTTAGTACTTGATTAGTCTTAAACTTAATATTGTGAAAAATAGATTTTTAAACATTTTTTTTTAATTTAAAAGGATACAAACTTATACATATATATATGATGTTAATTTTATTATTTTATAAATTTTTTTCATAAATTTGGCAGTTAAAAATTATTATTATTAGCTTAACATTTTTAATCTTTAATTAAATGATAAACCTTTGAGATATTCTACCACTGCTGAGAAGGAAAAGAATCAAGATTTTGCTTATTTCATGTTATTACCAAAGAAATTTAAGTGGATGTTAAATTAATTAAGAGTGAAATTAAATTAACACAAAAATGTAATTCAAAAAAAAATTCTTGGCATATAAGTTACATGGTATTTTAATGGAATATGATTTGATTCTACAAAAGTTCATTCTCAGAATAGACAGGTCAAATGTTTAATATTAAAATTTGTTATTATGTAAGAGATGAATTTTTTTGAAAAAAGACGAAAAATAGCTTAATTTTATTTAATACAAATATATGCATTAAAAAGGAAGAATAAACTTCTATGAAATTAAAATCTAACATTTAAATGGCAATTGTTTTTTCGTTGGAACCTTTTTTGACCAAAATAGATACAGCGTAAAAATCTTTTAGATAATCAGAAGTTTCAATTATTCAGTTAGACGCCTGAAAATTTTGAGATTTTTAAAATGATTCTCTTAATATTTTCCAGATGTCATGTAAAATATATTATTTACATCCTGAACTAAAGAAATGAACTGTATTACTATTTAAAATTTAAATATTTGGATTTGACTGATAAATAAAACAAATTTTTCAAATTCTAAAGCATAACTATAAAATATATTTAAATAAATCGACTATTTATTCTTTATTTCAGGAACAATAGAGCATATTGTGAATTATTACACCAAATTTGAACAAAAAAAAATCATTACATTTTAATTCATGAGGTATTTTGTAAGAAAATTCTATCAAAGTTTAGAATTTGAGAAGAAAATATCTAAAAAACCTCATAAATTCTAAACAACGAAAATTTTACTAAAACTTAGGCAAATTTAAAGATAAAAATAAAAGTAATTTCCCAAAAAATAGACTTAGAAACCAAAATTATTTTCGCTTAATAAGGAAAAATCTTCAAGTAATTTTTAAGAAAACGATTAATCATTACTTTGGTTTTATCCTTAATCTCAATTATGGTTCTATCAAAGTTTAGAATTTGAGGAAAAAATTAACTAAACATAAAAATTGTCATTAAAGCACAGGCAAATACAAAGGTAAAAATAGAAGTAGTTTCCCGAAAAATAGACATAGAAACAAAAATTTATTGGTTTTATAAAGAAACAAGTTCAAATAAATTTTAATAAAATAACAATTTATCGGTATTTTTGTATTATCCTTAATCTGAATTATTATTGTAAAATATATTTTCAAACCATTTAAAAATTTAAAATGATATAAATTATACGTTTACAGAAAATATTAATAATTAAACTGATTTGCAATTGTCTCCTTAGTTTTATCATTTAAAAAAAGTTATTCGGTTTAATTTAATAAATTAGTATACATTTCCTTTCAGCTCTGAGTTTATTAAATATAAATATTGTAGATGTGTATTCGTAATTTGTTTGAGGTTTTTTTTTTTTTTTTTTCAATACCCGCTTTTGAAGATCAATAATTTCACTAGTTTACGTACACTACTTCCCACCATTTTGCAATTTTCTTGAAAGTGTACTAAAAATTAAATTTAAATTAAATAAGGTTAATCATATTTTTGTGAAAATGAATTTCCAATGTTTAATGATTATTTTGCTTCGAAAATTAGTTGCATGGCGCCTCTTAAACAATCGAGATTTTCACTAACCTAATGTTGAATAGGAGCATAAAGCTCTTTGTTTCAAAGTGAATGAGGCACATGTTAGCAAAGACTCCCACGCAAGTGATTTAATTATTTATTTGATGAGAAATTTGATTTGAGAATCCCGCATTTGTTCGTGATAACTTTGGTTAAGTTATGATTCATTACTACCGCAGTTATTGAGAAATTAATGTTTCCATTGCCAACTAGTGTTATGTGAATTATATAAGAGAAGTTTCGGAAATGTAAAATTGCATTAATTTTAATTGAAAATAGTTTCAATGTATTAATAAAATGTTTATTTTTATAAAATCAAAGAATTTGCTTCATAATTATAAGCATTAAATTCTAGAAGAGACAAAAAATATTTCGCTCAAATAAAAATATTTGTCAGCCTTGCCTTTTTTTATTGTGGTCTAGTCGCCTTTGACGATCAACTGATAAGCCTGAGTTATTGGCTATATTTAATTTCAGTTATATTGTTTAGATATGATGTGATGCCATGATATTCTGAGCATAAATTTTTAAAATGGTAATCCGACATTATACCTCAATTAAAAGTCCGATCCATTTATAGTCTAAATTTTAATGTATTACAATTTCCTTTTTATATTCGTTTTGCATCATTTCCAATCTACATCATTTTTTCTTCAGTATTGGAAAAAATGACACTATCAAAGAAGCCATGAAAAAGAATACCCATAATTTCAGGGTAGCATTGTAATAAATTTTTGGAAATTAGACATAAATAAATTAAAATAGTGCACTATGTCAAGTTCATTGATTCTTTAAATTCTGGAATAAAGTATTTTTTTTTTTTACTTGATTCGTATTATTTTTGTTCCGAGTCATTTCCTTCAATTTTTAATATTGGAAAAAATGACGTTATCAAATATTTAAAGAAGCCACGAAAACGGTTAAATTATGTAATATATTTTTAGAAATTAGACAAAGAAATAAATTAAAAAATACATAAATTTTTTCGACTTTTAGACCGAGTTCCGTTTTGGGATGGTTGTTCTTCCGTGTTCTATCTGTGAGGTGTGGGATTTCTCTCTTTAAAAAGGGGTTGTGCAAGCGAATTGACGCATGAAGTAGATAAGTCGAACCCTTGGGCCAAGTTGGAGCAACTGAAAAACCAAGATGCCTTCACTCTTCTTAAATCTCTGACAGATAACTGTCAGCGAGCTTGTAAAGTGCCATAAGTGAAAACATTTACTTGGAAACGAATTTTAAGTGAATTTATATTCAGTTAAAACCAATTTCATTTGAAATATTAAACTATTTTTTATTTCATTTACATGCGTATTTTTTCTAATATAATTAAAATCCTGTACAATAGAATTTAATAAAAATTTATGCATTTAATGAAAATTTTATTCTTATGGTATCCTTAAGAATTCAATTAAAACCCGTTTATCCGTGGCATTTAACAAAAATCAAATAAATAGAATTAGAATATAATGAATTAATTTCTAAATAAATGAATTTAATCTATTAATTTCTCAGTAAACCCAAGAACTTTTTAAACAGGATTGTGCTATTTTTAATAACATAATTCTCAATAAACTGTTGTTGGGTTTATTTAGATATTTTTGTGCTCAAGTTCATCAGAATCTCATCAAATTTTGCATTTCTGATGCAAAGAATGATCATTCCATTCGGCAGCGAGATAGCAATTGTCTTCAAGCATTGCAACTGTAATGACAATAGCTCCGACGCGAATTGAACGGAGTGAATTTCAAGGAATTTTAAGCATTATATATGAAGTATTTTCATAACAATGTCCCTTTACTTGATGTTGCTGGTTGTATTTAGCTTATCTATAAGAATGGAGTAAAAACACTATGAAAGATTTTTTTCACTTATTAAAATGAACATATGCGTTTAGTGATTACATAAAACTGATGTGAATTTACTAATAAGCAAATAATGATTTCGAATTATACTTTTAATAAGATAAATTTAAATTATAACCAAATTTTTTAAATAAAGAAATTAATATTAAACTCATGAAAAATACAGAATTATATTGCCCAGAGCAGAAAAATATTTTTAAGATATGTCAAGATCATTTCCTGTTTTCAGCCAATACAATGCATTAAAAATAGTTTTTAAAAATTATGAGTGTGAGTTTACTAATCATACGAGTATTCATAAAATTACGAAAGCTATTTATTATTTCAATATAAAATAATTTTTATTCTAAATCTTTAAAAAATACTTTCGAGAAAATAAACAAATTTTCTAAAAAAAAGGAATAATTTTTTTTAATATTATGATTAACTGAAATGAGACTAAATCATACGCTTCAATTTTTAATGCAAAAGAAGTGTCATTTAAATAAAAATTTAGTGAAGTTAGTTTATGTTCAAATTAAATTAATTTGCTATTTCATTAGATATTATTATTATTTTTGTTTAATTTGCAATAAATTTTAAATTTTTGTTCAATTTATTGTTCTATACCAATCATAGTGACACAGTATATAATTATGATAAAGTACATGAATGATGTTTGCGACTCCTGTAATTATTTTAACTATCTCAAGAGTAATTTTGAGAAATTAGTTTGTTTCAAACTTGAAAACTTACGCATATTCATAAATATAAAAGTTTTAGAGTATGTAATATATATTGTTTCGTATTATCTACTTTAAACACTACGCATAACCAACTACATAATTACCACAGTTATTTTCCATATTATTTTCGTTATATTTGTAATTGAAATTGCATTTCCTAAATAGCATATAAGCTATATTTTTATTATAAAACTATTGCAAACTCAATATCCTTGTTCCCATTATCATAAATGTATATAATTTGAATTTGAAAATATAAATTTTCAAAATCATGACACATATTTAAGGTAGATGAATATTTAAAATTTTTTAACAATAAAGGACAAATCTTATTTATTTTAATGCTTATTTAAGGTAAATTCTGTATGAAACAGATGAAGTTATAATAATGTTTGAAAACTATGTTCATGTATTATAACATAAACTCCTTTCTGTATATCTACTTACTAGATGTATTAATTATATTAAGAAGAGACATTTTTTTGGAAGTTTAAGTTTATTTTACTTCGAAAAAAGAATCTATTATTATATTAGAAAGGAAATATATATATATAATAGTTTTCCTACAATGGTCACAACAGTTTCCTTAGAATGTTTGCTCAAGTTTAATTGTTTTTCGTAGATTATGGGAATATTTATTGTTAGAGTTTTATTAACATATTTTATGACAGAGGTTTATATAAATTCTTTAAAAATTTCAATCTTTATTTTTCAATTATATTTTATCAGTTTAAAATTATTTATATGCTTTTATTTTGTAAATAGCAAGTAAAATTGTTGATTTGCCTAATTCACTTTTTGACATGTGATTCTCTGCAAATTTCCGACCACAAAATGTGTTTGGACGGACTAATAAGTTAGACTCACTATTTCTGTCGGCTGTATTTTTAATCTGTGAATACTTGTATCTGGAAAGCAAAACGCAAACTAATTTTAAAACTTTGAAATTCTGTGATTTACAAAATTGCAAAATAGTATTGAATAACAATTAATCCCTTTCAATAACGAAATTCAAATACCCTGCAAATTTTTGTTAAATAGAAAATAATTTTAAATTTATTTTATTTTAAATAGCAAATTATTTTTTGATTTCATTTGTTTTATCAAGTATTATCCCTGAAACTTACTAAGTACTGATTAAATAATATTCGTATCAGATTTACGAATCTTTCCCTTTATATATTCCATTCGATTAGTAAACCGTGAATTGAATCATGTAATATGCTGAATGCTATAAAGTACTCCACGGAAAGCAATTTTTACACCAATTCTGTCAATTATCCTGCATTTATAAGATTTTTTAACACTCTCACATATGTGTTAAAAATTCATAAAATAAAGTAAGCAATTTATAAAATAGTGTATTTAACTTGTAGTTAAAAACGATAAAAGATAAAGTGTATTTATTTAATGAACTATATATTTCTTTGAAGAAATATGTTTGCATTTGAATGTAAACTTTTGCATATAAGTGTAACAAATTCGTACATTAAAATAAACAATCATAATGCAATGTATAAAATTTGTAGATCCAAGCAACAAAAGGTTGTGTTAATCTCTTTAATTCACAGAAACATTTCTGCGAAGAAACGTACCTTGACACGTACTTAAGTATTTTTTTCTCTTAAAGTTTTTTCTGTTTTTTATTCAAAATTTGTAAAAGTAAGACAACTTTCTAAAGGAAAGGGCATATCTGCAGGGCGAAAGATTGAAGAAAGATTTTTTTTTTAAATCTCATCTCTAAACAAAAACCTGACAGAAGTGCAAATAAAAAAAACAGATTCAACACATTCTTCCACCTTTTTTACGCTAAAAACTAGACAACACTTGATCGAAAATGTTTTTCGAGTAATGGATATGCATTTCATTGTTTACTGACTATCTCAACATCTTACTTCAACACTGTACAGTAAATCTTTATTTTTTTTATTCATTCTGTCAAAATAAGGTCAGCACTTGAAGACTTTGTAAATAAAATCTCGGAAAGAATACTCAGATTGTTAAAGAGAGGAGATGTTTGCTTTGATGTTTTCGGTTTTTGTTAAGAATTTACTTGAAAAAAAAAGACATTAACATTTCCCTGTGAGACACTGACATCAACCACTATTTCTTATTAACCAAGAAAAGTAAACTCTTTTATTTAGTTTTCTAAAGATGTCACTGTTTGTTTGAGTATAAGGGTACATCAGCACCAAAAACGCTTCATTATTATAAGTCAATCAAAATGGCTTTACTAAAGCTCTGACTAAGCTTTAACTCTATTAATCATTCTTGGAGCCAAATAATCGAAACTTACAAACACCGTTAATTTCCTAAAGACTCTCAGAAAAGCATAAAACTGAAATATATTTAAAGGACTAAACTTCTAAAATTAGTTGCAATAATCTAAATTGTTTTTAAGTAGTTATTTAGATACTTGAAATATAGTAGATATATATAAATATAGATACTCTAAATAGTAGATTATAATTTGCTGTTTAAATATTCTATAATTCTTAAATTTATACTCAGAAAAGTACAGATACTAGATGATATAAAGTTTAACCATTATACTCAAACACAAATATAAAAACAATTTCATTGATTCTGACTCTCACAAAAATATTTAGAGTTTAATATTTCGTCATAGCGAAATTAGTCATTTAACGAAATGTTTTTTCCAGCAAATTTTTATTTAATTAAAATTTTGTTTACTTTCTCTGTGATAGAGAAAGTAAAAGTTTATTATTATCTTTTTAAAGTTGTTTTCAAATTAAAGTTACATTCATTTTATAAAGTGTGCAGAATATAATGATAATAATAAACACAATTTCGATTACTTGTTTGAATTTTTCAAATTGATTTTAGATTTATTAGAAATGAAGAAACATTTTTTTTTGCAATTCTTCTATTACTTTATACAAGATTTTCTTAATTTCATGAATAAGATCCATCCATTATTTTAAAATTTTATTTTGTCTAAAAGTTTGATTTTGGTTCATTCTTTCTCAATCAAAACTCATCGGAATAACAGTTTTAAATGTATCTACTTTTAACGCTATCTTTCATTTTAGCTCTGAATAATGTTCAATTTTGGAACTTTGATAAAATCTGATTTATAGTGTCAATCAATTAATGTTTCATCACGTGATATAACACTAAATTTCTTCTAGAACCATCATAATATTTTAGAATGGGTAAAGATGACAAGCAACGGATAATAATATTACAAATAGAGAGATATTAATCAAATGAATATACATACTAATTTTAAATAATAAAATGAAGATACATCATTTTTTCCAAGTGGCATTCTCATTTTATATCAGAATGTATTGTATGTTGTTGTGATATAATATATTTATATATGCTGAAATGATCATCACTGATATAATATCATTAAATAATTTTAATTTCATAAGACCTCGGCTTTTTCAGACTGAGGTTAATTTGATAAATTCAAAAATAAGCAAAATAAAATATGTTAAATATAAAAAAATAATTCCTTAGGATTTGTGCATAAGAAGCAATAAATATATTACATATTATTTAAATTAATCAATCCATAGTCAAATAATAATTTGACAGCCTAGAGGAATTTAAACTTAAAATTTCGATTTTATGACGTTTAATGCTTTAATATGTCTTATTAGCAGTATCATTGTAAAACCATAGATGGCAGATAACTCAGCAACCTGATCCTCACTAAGAAAGTCACATATACGTCTTATCCGTTCTTTGTGATGGCAGCAGAATTGAAAATTATATTAACAATATGATCATACTTTGAAGAACTCATATAGGTCTTATTTATGATTCCGATTAGAACATGTACATGAAAACGATATTTAAGGATATAACCACTATGGAGAAAGCTAAATGGAACATTACAGTACTTTTTCTGAGAATAGTCATAATTTATATTCAAAGATTTACTGCAAAAAGGAAAGTGGAATGGAAAAGAAATTTTCAAAATCCGAAAGTAAATCCTCTTTTGATAAACGTACAACATCAATTTATTTAAGAATACAACTCCTAGGACAACAAAATCGAAATTGAAAGCTGATGTAGTGTATTTTAATTGAGTTTCTTCTTTTTTCTGATTCTATTAATGATAAATTATTCTAGAATGCTTTGTTTCTGTCCTCAGATTTCTCAATTTATCTTCAGATTTAATAAATAACTCGACATAAAAGTTTCCACTGCTTTTGCCCACTAAAAAAACCGCGCATTTCGGAATCAAAGGGCTCCCACAAATTCCTAAAGAAGTATACGAAAATAAATTCTTACTCCCTAAATCTCGTAAATCAAAGTTTTTGTGATGTGGGTCACTGAATTCATAAATGCACACGCCAAAGCAGTTTGTCCGATCAATATAACACCCATTTCTTTTGCAATTCTATTCTAAATTACTTCTTGGATCTGTAGTGAATGTAGCTACAGTAAGCGTGCCTTTATTTTTTTTTATTCATTCCGTATTATGTTCTGAACACGAACTCGTAACACACGCACCTTTGAGCAATAACACAAAAGTACCCAAGAATGAAATTGTTTTAGAGTGGAAAAAAATAAATGAAAATAGAGATAAAAATCAGCCTTTTTTCCTGTTTTTTCCCTTTATATTTTTCTTTCCCACCATACTCTGGGATGTTTCTTTGGCCAGTACAAAACATTAGGTTCGAAAGCGTCGAATGCTAGGTGAATAAGTTGAAAAATGATAGTGTAGTGAGACATTTCCCAGAATTCGATTGGTCAATTTATCGTTTAGGTGGAAAGAAGTGAAGCAGAAAGATCTGTGATCTATCAGATATACCAAAGAAAAGAATTTATCACTTAGGAACGTGAAGTAAAATGGAATAGCGTTTGGTTGAGAAATTTGCTTTTACAGGGGATCTTTGTTACTATTCCTTTCAGTTTTTCACTCTATCATATATTAAGTATATTTGACATTCCATAGTTTCCAAAAATTTATTTAAATATCTTGCATTACTGTTGTAAATATATAAAAAGTATGATTTAGATTTAAAAAATTGTGACATTTAAAGAACTTTATGACAAATATTTCATTTTTTATATGATGAAATCTTTGTATCCAGACCTAACTAATATTTTCCTGCTGCGGAAAATATAGAAAGTAAATATAGATTATCTTTTAAGAAATTTATTTTCCTTATCGACGGGAATGCGATTTTTTATGGTCGTAATATTTTATGTAAGATTACTTTGTGATATTTTGAAAAATAAAATAAAAGCAAAGCAAACATGCACTAAAAACATAAGGAAAGCATATTTTCGAAATTCTCTCAAGTAATCATTAAAAAAATAGGAAAAAAAGGTTAAAAAAGTTAAAAGTTAGCAATTTTTTCGAAAAAATCGTATAACTTTAAAGTTTTGTTGACTTTTATAAAACTTATTGGAAATGGTTTATTAAAAGATTAAACTAAGATTTAAAAGAAAAGAAATAAGTCGTTTTAAAGATTAAAATTAAAAGATCCTTTGTTTACAATGAGTTGATGTGTTCCAGATTTTAATATTTCTAAAGTCAAACAAATATCAATTTAATCTTACACATCTCATGGCCATTAAGGAAATTTTCAGAAAACTGTAAGTCTAATATGAAAACTTTTCTCATCTGGTTAAGGAATTTGCTTCAATACGAATAAATCACATTTGTGTTCAACACTTGAGTCTTTTTGGAGTATCCAAACATTTTGATTAGTGATAAAGAATAAAGAATTTTGAGAGTAATTTTAAAAAACACATGTATAAGGTAATAATAGAATTATAAATCTGTAAATTGTCTGAAAATCTTCAAACAAGAAAATTATAATACTTTTATAATATTCTATACCCTTAACTACATGCAATCTGATTAAAAAATCCATGAAAACAAGATAATGCTTTATAACATAATACAACGTAAAAAGTTCTAGAATTTTTTTTTTCATAACAATAGATTTAACAAAAAAAATTAAAAGTACCTAGAAAATTAATATTATCATTGTGAAAATAATTGTTAGTCATGTCACTAGCATGTAAATAAAAAGAAAAAAAAGCCAAAAATTGACATTTTGGAGGGAATTTGGCTACATCTCTTATTCTTATAAATGTTATTAATTTTTTGAAATTTGCTTTTTCATTTATAAGAAATTAATTATATTAAGGGTTTTTTTCTTATACATTATTTGCATTTGCATTTTTAAGCATAAAGAATCAATATGTTAACTTACTTGAACCCAAAAAATAGATGGATGATTTTTGTTATTGTAATTGCAAAAATAAATAACACATGTTTAAGACATAAACTCTGTATTTTAAATTGAAGATAATTATGAGAACTTGAGATTTATATTTTAAATCAATATTTACATGTTGATATAGATACAACATATTAAAGCATTTTTAATTTTTATAGAATTGCTCTTCATTTTAGATTTGATTTTTCCTTTTTTATGAAAAACAAATAATCCCTATTACAAAATTAATGGAACTTTATATTTGAAATTCTTTTTGAATTTTATATTTGAGGAATTAATTAACTTTATATTTGAAGTCACTTTATTTTGAACACGCAAGCAAGGATTGCTTTATTTTAATCTTATATATCTTATAATAAGAAAATATCTTAAGAAAATGACCATATTTAAACTTTTTGTACAATTTTTAAAAAGTTATTTTCTTATTTTAAGAGTTAAAATTTATAATTTAATTTAATAATTTTTAATTAATTTATAATTTATAATAATTTATCAGTTTTTTTATTTTTAACGTTTAACTTTTTAACTTCACTTAAATAGGCTTAAAATGATACCAACATTATCACGCACCAAAATGTTTCTTGTTCATAATACGAGGCTCATTTTTTTCAAATGCTATTGGGAAAAAAAGAAAAGAAAATGAATTAAATGCCAAAAGCCAAAAAACAAACTTAAAGATTGAAGTACTTGTAATATCGATGGATCATATTTTTTGCCATTCGGTGCTCGCAAAGATTTGAGATGGAGTTCTTCATTTATTTGAAATTATATTTTATTATAGCTCTTAAGTCTTCAATTCAGTGGATAGAACACTCAGCTCTAATCCTCTTCTCCATAATGAGTATAAACACAATTGGCTTATCTGCCTCACTTCGATGACATTAAAAAAATGCTGGAAAATCGGAATATATAGATGCAGTTGCGGACATTGGTGGTAACTATATTGAAGCCTGAAAGAAATTACGAATTAAGGTGTAACGCCTCCCTTACATCGAATTTGATGGAATTAAACATCAAAATATTAATTATCTGATCAATAGTTAGTCAAGTTGTTCATTGTGAAATGAAAAGAGAAATTAGAAATTACTGTGATTACTTTATGAAATAAACTTGTGCACTTATTCTAATAGATGAATATTTAAAAATAATAAGTTGAAAATAATTTTAAAAACGTTATTCAGAACATTTTTGTTGGTCACAATCTTTTTGAAATTCTTTTTGTATAATTTGATTGCTTAGTACATTTGGTATTTAGTGTACTTAAAAAAATTCTTAGAATGATTCTAATTTAAAAAGTCAATATTGTTAGAAAGAAAATTTAAAAAAAATGTTATCTTCGTAGTTTTTTAATGCAATGAACTATTTCGGCTCTTTTTGGAATTGAAGTATATATTAACGAAGCAATTTCTATTTAAGAAAATATTTTTATAGTTATTCTAATGAAATTCAAAAGAATTAAATAAGCACCATAAAAAGGAATGAATAACAAACAATATTTATTAATAATACATATAACAATAGATATTTTAAACCGCTTTTTAGTTTTGATGATCAAAAAACATTAAAAAATAATTCGAACAAATTAAAATGATCTTTTCAAAAAATCCGAATTCAATATGAAAGAGTCTGTGATTAATCTAAGCAAAATCTCATGTAACTTATAGGAAAATTTTTCAAATGTGACTTATAATTTTATGAAGTTAAAAATTAAGCTGAATTTCGGAATTTTGTAGTTATAAATTCCAGAAATATAAAAGTAAAATGCATTTTATATTGTTCTAAAAATCAAAAAATTGTCTTTTGAATGACACTTACTGCAAATTTTTTCTTAATCATAATTTTAAAAAAAAAATTACATACTTTCCTACGATTGATTTCGTTGTAATATTAAAATTGAAAAACATTAATTCATCAAATATTTAATTCAGTAATTTTCCTCCATTATTGAAATTAGAAAAAAAGAAGATTACGTTTAATATCTTTGCAATTTATAATACTAATTCTTACGACTAACAGAGATAAACGTGTATGAGTGTTGGCAACCAAATTTGATTGATAGCTGACAAATTTGATTCATACATAATTTGGAGAAAAGAGTTGCGAATTTTTAAAGCCCTAATTAGAAATTTATTTAAAAATTTACTTGAATTGAAACTTTTTTCTTAGATAAATTCCGAAAACAATTTTACAACTTACCAATTTTGTACCAATTTTTTGTTAAATTGTCTTTTAAACGATACCAGATTTTATTGTCATGAGAGTATTTTTCATAAACTTTTGGTAATGTTAGAATTTTTCACTTATTTTTTGACATATAATAAAAATACTCTGAAATTTTATATTGTTTTATTGTTATGGCTCTGAAATGCAAACTGTATTCATTAATTCATGAAATACAGCGTGGTTATAATTAATTTTCCACAATGAAACGGTCATAAAGGGAAATCTATGAAACCAACTGATCAAACTCAAATATCAAAATCAACAAAAATCAAACTCGGTATAATTATAAAGGAAGTCATATAAATTTCTCAAGTGTCAAGTTCAAAAACTCACCACCATGGGGGGATATGACTCTGTATGCTACAGTGTCAAACAAACTCAGTAAGATATTGGTTTAAAATGTGTTTAATTGTTTTTAAAACGTTCAACAAAACTTGTTCAATGTGGCCTCCACCATTTTCTGGAAGCAAGATTTATCACAATAGCTCTTAATATATTAACATGCAAAGAGGAATATTATGCACATGTCGTTATATCATGTCTTATTTAGTCTGATAATATTGCATATTGCATAGTCCCCTCCTTGATAATAAGATTCTGATTTTTGCCCTTTTTTCAGGAGAAGCGGCAAAAATATCCCCATACCCTCCATTAAAATACAACAAATTTGATTATATTTGATCCAGTGGTTTTTATTTAGGATTATTTCAAATTGGATTCTTAATTATAATCACCCTATATTTTATCATTTTTAATTTTCTGCTCCTGTTGGAAACTAAAGAAGAAATATTATGTTTATTATCTCTGTAATTAATAAGACAAATAAAAAAGGTAGAGTCATAAAACCAAGAAATTCAGAAGATAAATGGACAGAACATTTGCGCTTTTAGTAGCGCTATAATGTTACATGACGTCTCCATTAGAAAGATTCATAAGTGCAATAAACAGAAGTATGACAATTAGTGTAATATACTTTTAAAATTTGACCTCTTTACCGAATCATGGGTACAATTATTTCTAAATAACTTAACTGAAATGAAATGAAATCAATATTTCTTTCTGGTGACCAGAGAAGACTAACAAAAAAGTAAAGTTCGAGCATTGCCACTTATTTTTTTTTAATAAGGCTATGATAATCTGCATATTTGAAGGTGTCATATACACAATAAACAAAAGAATTAAAATAACACCGTTTAAATGATTAAAGTATCCGACTATGTTAAAAACACTGGTTATCTACCATATGGGCGATTTTTTACAAAAATTGTTATTTCTCGTAGTTTGGACTTTTCTCCTTCCAAAACAGTTTATCTTTTCTAGGAAAAGAAAGGCCTGATCTATTATCTAAGGTAACATATTTTTCAGCTAAAATTTGTCTTTAATTTTTTTTCCTAAAAACATTAATTTTCATAAAAATTCTCCAATGTTAGCATGATATCTCAAAAACTATTAAAGCTATTTACATAAAAATTTCAAAGTATGTTTTAAATAATATGGGTAATGAACTGAACCAAAAGTTCTATAGTTGGTGAAATACTTCTTCATGCATAGGCGTTTCTAGAAAAAATAGGTCGTAAATTTAAGGGGAAAATGTATATATATGTATATTTTTACTATAATGTTTTTGCATCGCAAAATTTGTCTTAGATTTTGGTTCATTTCTTTCATTATTATATTCAATAACTTGTATACAGAGAAAAATATGATTGCTGCATTATAGTTTTGAGTTGAGTGTTGACGGGTTTTGTTAAATTTCATTAAAATTACTACAAATTTTCCTACTTCACAAAATATATTTTCAAATATCTTTTTCAAATATTTATATCATTTTGTATTATAATTGATGTAACATGTAAAGACCATCGTTTAAAATAGTTCTTTAAAAAAATCAATTTTTCAAAAATTTTCCCTCTAATTTAATTGGTCACCTTAACAATTCGTTGGATTAAGAGGTGTAGGTTAAACTGTATCTAAAGGATTTAACCAAAATTATGTATACCTAATATCTAAGGCACCATTACTACTATTTTTAAGAACTTTTAAATGGAAATACTGCAAAAACATTAATTTTTTTATACAATGCTTAAAACAGAGGACATGTTTTTAAAAAGATGTTCATTTTTTTACTCACTGTCAATATCAAATTGTTTTTGTTATATTAAAACACAAGAAAGTGTTTTCTTGACTAAAAAATCAAAGTTTCACTATACTTTCGAAATTTTATATTCTTGTACTCGGTCTCGCTTTGCTAGAATAACAAATTATATTTCAATGTTGCACTGCGATTCTGTAGGAATCCCTAATTAATGAAACGATGCATTTCCTTAAACTTTTTAAATCAAGTGTTGAATCGTGTTTTCATTAAGTTACCACAGTAATATGTCTACTTATTTTTTAACCAGGTATATTTTAGTTTAAGGATATATCAGGCCATACCAGAATTTTTTTCCTTTTAGTTTTACTTTCCCACTTTATAGACTTGTTCTTAACTTTATAATGGCATCTTTCTTTAGGAAATGAATCACAAAATATTTTTATGAAACTCTCAAAAAGTTTGGAACTTATAATACGCCTGTTTTGCCCATTCTGTGTGTTTAAGAAAAGTAGTTAAATGATAAAACAGTAAAGAATTTTTCAAAATTATTTACTTAATTGTAAACAAATGCACATTGATTCACTCAATATTCCATATTTTACTAGGTACCTGTTACTTAGTAGGGTTTTCAAAAATGGATTTTTAAATAAATGTAAACATGTTTATGCATTTTTTCTGTTTAATAATTTTGAAAAAGTTTTTAAATCATGTTTGGATTTAATTCAATTTCATTTTGATAAATCTAAATATGATTAATTTGTTCTAAATAAAGGACAATAATTTATTGAAATATTAAGGAAATGTCATGAAGAAATTTTTATTTCTTATAAATAGATGGAAAATTCAAAATGCATTTCAAAAATTTTCTTTTTTAAAACGCAATATTTTATAAATATGTTTTTAGGCTGTTTTGAAAATTTTACTCCTGATGTTAAAAGCTATTAATATGAAAAGTTAAAATTTTGAAGTTCAATTCAACTATTTATTTAGATAACAGTTTTGTTCAAAATAAGCTTAAGATTATTCTACTTACAGAGAATTCATGAAATCATAATGATTAGATTTTTAATCAAAGAATTGAATTAATGAGAGCAATTAACAACGAAAAAATTCTTAATTAAACATTAAAACTTCATATTATTATAATGATTTTCAAGAAGTCTAAGAAATATTTTGAAATCCAGAATCAAATTAGTTTTAAAAGTTAAAATTTAGGTCTAAAATATTATTCTCTGAATGTTCTTATGACAAACCAGGTAACTTTTTTATTACAGGAGGATGATATTTTCGATTGAAATCAACAAATGCCGTTTTTGTATATTTTAATGCAAAGAACTATTGGAAACAATTCTTTAAATCATTCTAATATACCATAAAATGCTTATTGTAATCGTCTCACCTGCCATAAAATGTAATATAATTGTAAAAGTGTTTATAACAATAGATCATTTATACATATGAAAATTTATCTTAAATAAGGTGAAAAATACTGCTTAATGTCGTTGCAAATTCAAGAAAGAGAAAATATTTCCTAATTTGTAACTAAAGCTAAAATAATTAAAATGCATTTGTTTCCAATATATTTAAAAAAAATGTTGACTTTTTTTGTAGTTTTGTATTTAATTAATGACTTTTCTGATGAGCTGTTATTATTGGTAGTGGAAATTTGCTTTTAACTAAATTTCTCATATTTATTTTAATGCTCTTGGTTCTCTCAACCAAATATTTTTATCTTTCAAACTATGATTAAGATATTGACATTTCAATGACTTGTGTCCACATCATATTAAACTACATGGACTTCTAATCATCAATTGGTCTTAGAATATTTATGAAGGTGATGGCAAGTAAGAAAGTAAGAATTTGATAGAGCAGATTGAAATAGATTTTCATTAATTTGATTTAAGGATGAACAACATCAATGCTACAAATTTTCCTTATACAAAAATAGGAAATTCCACGAATAACTATCAATAAATAAAATATATTTTCCAAATATCATTTAAGAAATATTACATTTTCTTTATCGGAAAAGTATCGCACACAATTCGAAACAGTTTTTATTGGAATATATTATAGTAAACTTCATGGACTTTTTATCCTGAATCAGTTTTGGATTACTTAATGAATTACATTGCATTGAAATGCATACAATTACATTGAATCAATTCTGAAAAAATCGATAAAGCAAATGAAATTGGATTTTGATTAATTTAATGATTTAATGATGTACGACTTGAGTGCCAAGAATGAGCCTTTTACAAAAGAATGAAATTTCCTCATTAAATGATAAATTGAAACAATTTTTTATATTTTAACCATCAATAAATAGGAGACGTCTGTAAGATATTATTATTAAAATATTACATTTATTTTAACAGAAAATGAGACATAAAATTAAAAATAGTTTTTGTTGGAATATATGGTTTACATTTATAATAACTGCAATAATGGTTAAAGAGATAAGTTTGCTGAAGATATAAACAAAAAAAACTATTTACTTATTTCCTTTGAAGTAGTAACGTGTTTCGTCTGGAAATCTCTGAAAGTATACTAAATTCTTTGGCAACCATTTCCACAAAGTTAGAAACATTCTGTCTTATTACTACAAGAAATCGCAAAAAAAAAATCTGATTACTTTGATTTTGCTACTTATTATTTGTAAGACAACCCAATTTTCGTCAGAATTGTGCTTTTTTTCATAGAGTATATATTATTTAAATTTCAACAAAAAAGTATAGTTAAAAATTTACAATTCATAGAATTTTAAATTATCTACTCTAATAATATAGATGAATACGTTTGTGCGTATGCATCTGCATTATACAGCTGTGATAATTTGACCTACCAAATTTGTACATGTGTACCTTGAAAGGTGGGTATGTTTCTGCACGACTTTTATGAATTTATTAAAATTTTACTTAATTACAAATTCAAACGAATTTTAGTATTTCACCGTGATAACTTCTAAATTACTATTGCACAAAAATGCATTTCACATTTCTTGAAATTTTTTAATGTATTTTTAGTGATACCAATTTACCAATTTAAAAAAACCTGAAAATTTGTGCTGAATTTTGATAATTTTTTGTTATTTCTAAAAATAGACTAAATTTTTACACTGAAATTGAAATCATTTTCATCGTTTCATCAATTATCTAATCTCTTGATATTTTCCATTGCTGAAAACTAAACAGTAAATCTTCATTTTAATACTTGTGAAGTTTACTGTACAAAAAAATATGAATTTACTATATAACAGAATTCAAAGAATAGTTAAACCAGTTATTTATATTTTTAACACCTATTTGATGTTATAGTATTTACTTACATTTAAAAAATTCATATACATAACAATTAGAGTACATATCAGTAAAAATTACTTAGAATATTATCTTTACCATCTGATAATTTAATAGAATCATATATACGATAATGTTTCTATACCACATAAAAAAATTAAATATAAATAATATTCCCAATGAACCAAATGAATAATAGTTATGGAACGCAAAGAAAGGTCCACTCTATTGCGAAAAAACCAAGTGACTTATTAAAGACCACTCCGTTGACCTCCTCAAAGAAGAAATGGTAGTCAGAGCCCATAATTCCCTTTATGCAAGAAGAAGTCACTTTAAAGCTGATTCGCCTAATAATCACAAAAATGCTAGTTGTTCTAAAATTGGGACATTCAAAACTTAATAATTCAGTTAGATTTAATCACAGAAAAAAGAAATGATTTTTTTTTTCATTTAAAAGTTAGACTGTCAAAAATATTTCACAAAATTTGATTAACCGAGAATTGTATAATGCATACATTAATTTAGGCTGCATAATTTTTGAAATATATTTATTGATAGAAACAAAATAATCGATCATTATTTACTTCATTAAAAATTTTTTTAATGTAAAAGTGAAAGTTGATTGTTAAAACGAATCAGAATTTTTTTATTTTGTAATATTGAAGAAAATTTTAAAATTATTATACAGTGCACATAAGTCTTTAATACGAAACGATTCTGTTTTCTAAATTTAATTCTAAAAACTATTTCATTTCAACAAAAAAGGCTTTTGTATTAATTGAAGCTTAATTACTTCTATTTTAATTTTAAGTTCAAATTTATGGGATCTAAAATAATAAGAAAGATACGTAGTATAATAAACATAATAAGTTAAGGCTTATAAAATTGTATGAGTTATAAGACGATAAAAATTGGAAGCTTAAAAATATTTGACTGAAGAAGTTGAAGATTAAATTGCATAAAATATTTAATCGAAAATTTTAACGAGCTTTAATTCTTTTGAAACAACAGATCACCAAACGAAAGCAGTATTTAATATTTCATGTAGTCTTCCAATAATTATTTATTTTACCCGTTATTTTTTTAAACTTCATCACTTAAGACTATAATTTGTCCTGACTATTGATTGATTAATTAAGCAGCATTATTAATCAATCAAAGCTAACGAGAGAGTTGTAATAACTTGATTATACAATTTTGTTTCAGGATCACAGGGTTATATTTTTACAATCTTATTTCTATTATTAAAGATATAGTTATAATGCCAACTTCCTGACTTTTAAAAGACTTATGAATGATAAAACTGCTTTCGAAAACTTTTGGAATAAATCTGTGAATTCATATCCATGGCTTAAAAATGTGCAGTAATGCAAAAGCTATCAAAAATTAGTACAAATGCAGCTAATCCAATCAATCGATAATGCGCTGTATATTTGTTTACTTTTTTTAACTACATCCGCATGTAACACTATACTATGATAACTAGTGGATTCATATGTTTTTTCCTACATTTTATCTTTCTGCATATTATTATTCCAAATATTGTTTTATATTTTCCAAAGTTGAAACTTTTTACATTTTATTATCCTTTCTTATATGTTTTTTGCTACCATAAATGATTTTGTTTTTTAATAAAATTCCTGTAACATGCATATCAAACAGTTCAGTGACCAGATTTGTTACGGATATAGCGGTATGAGACGGAATTCCATTTTGTACTTCTATGTTATCTGATATCCATAAACCTTGAAGTTATATTAATTAATAAATCATTCCTTTTCTAGACGGTAACGAAATTTACAAAACTAATTAATCCTGACGAAGAAAAATTTCTTCGATTATACTTGTTTTGAAATATATGTATATGGAAGAAGCTATTTAGGATTCAGATAGTAGATCATGATAGTTTATGAAGCTCATAATATTCTTTTTAATGTATGTTACCAACTTTAAGAAACTAAAAATCAAATGACATTGTATTCTAAATAAATATTCATTTATATAAAAATATAGGGACATGATTTTGTAATACATTACATTTATTACAAAATTATATACAACGTAAAGGTGACATTTGTAAATTAATCATATTTTCCTTTTTTAAGATGTTGATTAAAATATATAATATGATTAAACATCTCATGAATAAGAAACAATATACAAATGCATCTGTATTTAGAAGTGGCTAATGTAAGGCTTGTATTCTATTTTTTATGATTTTATAATTTGCTTATAATTCTTAATAATTAATACTCATTAATATATATTAGTTGATATTTAAAAATTAAGAAAACCTTTATTTCAATTTTCCTTTTATAATTTCTTTATATATTGTATGAGTCAAAGAGGATTTAAATGCTGCCAAAATTCTAACAGTAATTTACATTAAACATTTATTTCATGTTTATAAATTATTAATGACAGAGGGTTATTGAATTCATAACTAAAATTAAAGCGAATAAGTCAGACTAAAAGTTGAAGGAAGATTATGTCATTCTACGTGCATGAGTATGAGGCGTGATAAAGTTACAATTCGATTATCTCTGCTGTTTATTTATTAAATAGGTTTTAGTGAATATGTTTGACTCTCAAAGTTAATTTTTATTGGTAATTTATAAATTTTAAATAGATTCTGAATAATTTAATATTAAGGCATTAAAACAATTTTATAGGATTTCTTTTATAAAAAAAATTAAGTTTTTAGATTAAACAGCTCTGGGGGTTATTTCTTTCAATATTTTTGATGTCTGAAAATAAATCTGTCTAAATGACTTAAATTAGATTCAAAAATACCTGAGGGAAGTTTGGCGTCACGAAAAAAGGAAATCAATTGGATAGATTATTTTAAAAACAAAACTAATGAGTGTAATCCTGATTTAAGTGTTTAGCGATACTTTTTTCCCCTTTGGGTATGATGATCATTCAGTAATTGCATCATATGGCAAATTGAGCGATGACGCACTAAATTTAGAATTGATTTTTTTACAGATAATTAACAAATATTCACTTATTTTTGAAAGTGCGATTGAATTTAAAGAAATATCGTTTGTACCTGATTCTGTTAAAATTCATCATTTACCGAAATTACATCAAGTCCTAAATGCACAAATAAGTGAGTGGAATCAATTTCATCATTACATGAGTAATAATATTCCTTTTTTTGTAAATTAAAAATTAAAAAAAAACATTATCAATATTAATGTATGTAATCATTTTCCCCCAAAAAATGATCAAATTTCTTTCGGTCATTTAAGTGAATACTTATATTTAAAGTTTTTTTTAAACATTTTTATTTAATTTCTCCCTTTTTTTTGTTTACAAAATAAAAATGACTATGCAATCGACATATTTATTTCTTGAACGTGCCGGCTACCTGACCTAGGGATTACATATCTTCCCTGTAATTTCGATGTATCAGATCTGAATCTTGGTTTGGGTATGATTGCTGGTGCCTTATTACCCTGATTTATATCCCTAACGGTTTATCAGCGAGCTTGTCAAGTGCCAGAAATAACAACAACGACACTTCTTATACATTCCAGCAACGCCTAAAGTTAAATTTCCTTATACCATTAGACTAGAATTATTTTAGAATGAACCCTGAATTATTTTAAATTTAAGTAAGCGAAATTTGAATTTCGGTGCCTTTTTTAAATATTAATATAACTTAATGAGGTATGCTGCGTGTTATATCTTATTTGAAAGTATCCTAATTAAATTCTGATATCAGATTAAATCTGGTTACAGGATTAGGTTAGTCCTGCTATAGGATTAGGTTAAATCTGATTGTGGATATAATGTATCTTTATCAATCATAAAGAAGAGAGTGAACAATGCACACCATCTCCTTGGATGACCGCGCGTGTGTGTTTGCATTTGTACATTTCAGAGCTCACCTCTGGATTAGATCTATCAAATTTAGCATAAACTTTCTTTGGAGAGTGGTAAAGGGCACTTAAAGGCAAATAAAAAAATATACAGTGATTTTACATGTTTAAATAAAATGTAAAAGTTAAGTTTGGAGTTTTAAATTAAAAAACGCGGAAAATTGAATATTGCAATGATAATTTCTGCAATTAATAATACAGAAAACGTTTCTCGGAAAAACTGCATTTTTCATCATTTAGAATTTAAAAAACATATCATTTAATAATACTAATTTAGCTATGCCGATTTCCTGGCATAGGGGTTACATATGTCTTCCCTTCAATCTGGGCGTTCTGGGTCCAAGCTCCGTTCGGCCATGATTGTTCTACATGGGAATGTGCCCCGACTTCTTCTTCTTGCATATAGCCGACCACCCCGCCACCACTGAACGTAGTAGTATCGACAGGATAAAAAAATGTGCCCCGATTGTATTGCAGCCGGTGTAAACAATTAAGATCCAATCCTAGCCTCCATTTAAGACTGCTCTGTCATTAGGTTTTACCATTTTCTTCCGTTGGTAAAGATGACTTAAAGATGCTTGATTCTATTAAGAAGAGCATTTCACAGTAAACATATTACATGTTGCTTCAAAAGTTGGCCATTGCATATATGCAATTTAAGACCATTTCTTTATTAAAAGTCCACGCAGTTTGATATCAATGCTCTAATAAAAACTATTTCCAAGTCTGAGCAATACTTTTTGATTAAGAAAATGTAATATTTCGGTAATTTTTTGGTACACATCCTCTATTTGTTGGTAGTTAATTAAATAATGACAAATATTTTAGTTCTGCATTTCGTAAGGAAATTGCATTCTTTTCACAACTGTATATGTATGCCATTGACGTTGTACATGATTGATTCTTTAAATTAATGAAAATCTAAATTCATTTCTTTTATCAAATGTTTCAGAGTTAGACAATTCTATTCCTTAAGTAATCTAAGACAAGTTCTTGATTAGAAGTCTATGTAGTTTAATGCTACATATTCTAATAAAAACTATTTCGAATCGTGTGCCATATTTTTCGAACAAAAGACATGTAATATTTCGCTAACGATACCCTGTAAAAATATTTATCTATCGATAGTCAATTGAATAATGATAATTATATCAGTGTCTCATTTCATGGGATAATTTCATTCTTTTGAAAAAGGTACATTCATGTCTATAATTTTTTACATCCATGAACCTGTAATTAATGAAAATTTATTCTAATTTGTTATATCAAATTCTTACTTACTTCAAAAATAAGCCATTGTATTCATGAAGAAATCTAAGACCAATTCTTGATTAGAAGTTCCTGTATCATGTATTCAAATCGAAACTATTTCGAATTGTGTGTAATATTTGTTGATAGAGAAAACATAAAATTATAGTTAATTAAGTAATAAAACTTCTTCCTATTTCTTATTTTACAAGGGAATTTCATAATTATATAAGGTACATTCATGTCATTGATGTTGTACATCACTTAATGTACAAATTAATGGAAAGCTATTTTAATAATAATAATAGAATAAATCGAAATTCATTTGTTTCATCAAATCCTTTTGAACTAGGTCAATATATTCATTAAATAATCTAATACAAATTCTAGATTAGAATCCCATGTAGTTTAATTTACTTTTCATTACGTTAGGTTGAATTAATTCTTTTCTAAAGAATCATATTAAATGGAATCATCTAAACAATTGCTGTCTGTTATTTAAATACCTACAAATTTAAGAACGCCACCAACTCTCCCAGAAGAATTTCAGAACAAGTATGACCTAAGATTTTCTTTTCTTACAAGATTTCGTCGGTTTCGCAAATTACGTAATTACGATTTACGATTCTCCATTTGGAACAGCGAGCAGTGCCGTTAAAGGTTTACCCCGGGCTTTACGAAAATCTCAACCTACGAAGATATAGCGCCGTAAACAAGCGATAAACGCGCCAAGTCTAGATTTATCATCGGAATTACACGTCAACGATAAACGAGAAAACATGAATTTTCATTTTCTCATGGCGCAGTCTTTTGCAGCATGTTTAGATTGCACACATAAAGTTAAAAAAAAATTCTAGCTTTTATTTTTTATTCCTGATAAAAGTTTTAGAATTCGTTGAACAAGATTTGGATATCTTTATTCCTTTATCATTAACGAAACATCATTAGATTTAGTAATGGAGATTTTTTTGTTGGAGATTTGCTGTTGGTTCAAGAATTCAAACCCTTTAAGCCTAATTAAACTGTTACCTTCTTTTTTTTCTTTTAAGAGCTGTTTTCCAGTCAAATTCACGTTTAGGTCCTTCACATTTGTTCACCGCTATATTACGCTGAGAAAATCTACCAGGAAAAGAACTGAATCTAAAAGTTTTAAGCGCTTTGTACATTAAACAGGGAAATTGCATTACCAACCAGCAGCTTTCTTTCTTTTTGAATTTTCCAATGAAGCGTGGATAAAATAGCCTGATCAGAAAGATAGAGACGGAATGAAAGACAGAAATGGTATCTTCAAATTGTTTTGCATTGGCAATGCTTCTACTGAATTTAATTTACTCTGAAAAATTAAATATCACAATTCTAATTCTGAATCTAATTCTGAAATGTTCATATCAAATATGTTTATCAAAATATCGAGCAAGCAGAGATTTTGAGTATAATAACAGATGAAAACCGAAACGTGGTAAATCAAAAAAAATTTTATTTTTCCGTTTCTTTCCTTCTGATTGTTGAATGAATTGCTCTTTAAAATAATGATAAAGGCATAGACAGTTTGTATCTATGTCTAGATTTAAAGACCATTGTGTGTATAGATTTAAAGACAGAAACAGTACATTAAAATTGTTTTATTTTGGAAATGCTGTTACTGTGTTCAATCTACGCTTCAAAATTAAATACCTAAATGCTCATTCTGAAAAGTTAAATAAAAATAATTGATAATGCTGAAAATTTTAATAAAGAATAAATATAAAAGTATTCTGTCATAAGCGATGATGCAAAAATGATAAATCAAAAATAGTTATTTTCCTGTTTGTCTCCTTTTGATTTTCGAATGAAATTTGTGTAAAATAGGTTAATCATAAAGATAGTGATAGATTTTTAAAAAAAGTAAATTCAAATTATTTTCATTAGAAATACTGAATCATTTCAGAAAGCTTAAACCTAAAAATCATTGTCCTAGCGAAACACTTGAGTATAATATAGAAATTATCCTTTCTTTAATAAATGATAATGCGAAGTGGTAAATGACAACTATATTTCTCTCTCAAAGAATTTTTCGTACTTCAATAATAACATTTAGTTTATTCGCAATACAATAAGAAGTAGAAAGCAGAAAACTTAAGAAACACTTAAAAATTAATTCACAAAATATAAGTTTTTTTCTTCTCTCTAATCCATACCTGAAATAATAATGAAAAACTGTTTTTATGTCAAAATGTATGGAAAATAAACCTTGTAATTGAATATTTCATTTCGTAGGGAACTAAACAGATATCAGTGTTATTTTGAAAAGTACAAAGATTCATTTCAGTTATAATATCTTAGTTTTGTATAAAGCTATATTACACGATGAAACAATTCTTTCATTTCATTATATCATATCAAAACAAATTTATTCTTTTAGAGAATCTCCTTGAATGAGCAAATTCATGAAAATGAATAGATCAACCTTTAATAAAATTAAATGCCCGAACAAAGCGAGAAATAAATGTACTTTTTCAGCATATTTCATATCAAATCTTATAAAAAAGTAAATAACAAGCTATTATAGAATATGCCGGATATAACGGTGTTATTTGAAATATTGTAAATATGGCAATTATTAGTCAATCTCTAGGTATTTTATAATTTTAGTAAATAAGAAGCATATTGACATTATATGTTTCGTCATATTGACATAAAACACGTTGGTTTACTTAATATTTTGCCTTGTCTGTTGCTTTATTTTATTGAATTCGTTTCGAGAAAAAAAAGTCATCAGCTCGTGTTTTTGGAAATATTTTTTGGACTTTTTTCTTTGAAATTTGTAACAAAAGTTATTCAGCAACAGTTCCTGACACATGTTTCAATAGTATTCCCTTTAAGATTCTATAAATTTCCGGGTACAAAAAATATATCAACCTTACTATCAAAAAGAATCCCCAAGGAATGGAACTCTTTTTAACTTAGAAATAAACAGGTTACCCATCATTATTGATTGTTTTATATATTTTAAAAGTTAACTTATAGAACTAAATTCAGGATTGAAATTAATTTTCCATGATTTATATGCATAAAATTATCCTTGAAAATCTGTCCTGATATGAAAAAAAAAGATATGATATTTATACCTTTTCCATGGAATATAACCTAGCCAAAATCTACAATAAACATTGTAATAACTGCACAATCTTTAGAAAAGGAGAAAAAAATTAAACTATTATGTGATCGAAAGAAAATTAATTGGGGATATAAGAGAGAAAGCGCAGTCAATGATTTCCCGGAAAATATTTGCTTCGATTAATTTGAAAATTTTTATTTCAGTGTATTTATGAGTGAATATGTAAGTCCTTACAATAAACGGCTCAAAATTATAAGATTAAATTATTGCAATGGTTCAAAATTATAAGAGTTGAATAGTCTATTATGAGCTTTCAGTTATCGTCGTGAAACTAAACTATTTGAGTTTCTATCATTTTAAAATTAAAAAAAGGTTTTTGTTAACTTCGGGGAACTTACATGGAGCATGAAAATGCTCCATGCAAAAAATGTTTAACGGTCGATCTTAGAGAGAGAGCGTGGGTGATCTTACATGATATCTGTATCCAATCAGGTTGCTAGTTTCCTGTAAAATGCTTTTGTAAGCCCATTTTTGAAATGATATTTGATCTATGAACTACGTATCTATGCATCTACGCATCTATCTCATGATCTATGAACTATTACAAAATAAAAATAATAATGTTTTTGCAACCCGCATACTACTCTTAGAAAAACAAGAAACAACTTACATTTACAACATGTGAGTTTTGAAACCAAACTTTTCCTTTCTTTCAATAATTTCAATTAATTTACAACCAACTGCTGAAATATTTCTTATATCTTATTTAAACGCATAGATATTAAGGGAATTAGTCATTTCAGTAGTAAAAAAAAAACAACTTAATTGAATTCACTATAAAATACATTAAAAATTAAACTGAAATAAGGCTCACGCTCTTTGACCTGATGCATTGCTGGTATATTGGATTTCTAGTTGTCTAGTTTTAAATAGAAAGTTGTCTGCTAGTAATTTTGTAACAAAATTATCGTATTTTACAGAAGGTGCTATTTTTAATTATTTAATTTTGATTATTCAGTTTTAATACTTTTTTATTAATGAAAGCTTCATTTCATTCGATATATTATTTAATACAAAATGGAATACATTTTTCAATAAATTATAGTAATTTTTGGAAAACTTTAATCTAAATCTAAAATAAAGAATAAAGAAATAATTTAGTTTAGTTACATTACCGCTCCATTGTAAAGCAACGTTAGGTCTATTTTGGGATCTCATAATTTTGAACTGAGGTCACATGAAGTGGGCGGCACCAGGATTGGCACCCCTTCTCCACGCCAGTCACACCAGCAGAAGGACGTTTAGCCCGGACGGATTTGACTTGCAACATGTCCCCTTACAGACGGTACTCTTATGAAATCGAGCTTCAAACCTGTACGAGATGACCTAACCACCAGGACACCGAAACCCCAATAAAGAAAGGATATAATGGATATCACGAACACTCACAGAAATAATATATCTTCAACGAGGATAGAAAAAAAATTCACAAGAAAAAAAAAACATTTTAGACTCATGTTACACCATTTTAAATTACATTATACAATACCAAAATTCCACAGAAAATGAAACTAAAGCTTTTCTAATCCAGAAAATCCAAAGCCTTTGGCATAGAGCTGATGATATTTTGAATACAATGCTTCAGATAAATACCATCAAATGTGTTTCAGTATTTTTAGATAATATGGCGACTATATGTCACTTATTTTTATTATTATGATTTATGCATTGTATAGACATAACATAATTCCATATTGTGCCCCAGTTCCTATAACATTATCTAACCAGATTGGCGAGAACAAGTTGGAAAGAAAGGAAAGAAATGTTAAACGAAAGAAAGAAACAACAAACCAACCAAGGATCTTCAGTGAGAGTCCCACTGGTGTCAAATCCTACACGTTTGTGTTCAATTTTTGGTGAAATAATAAGTAAATGAAGAGGAAAAGTATACTTAAGCAGATTATGACAATGTGTTGAACTTACGGGGAATTGAGATTACTAACTGAAAAGGAAAAAAGGCGAAATTACATTATTAACTTCTGTATGAAATGCATAAGCATATCAACAAACATTCTAGTCAGAAATTTGTAGCGTCCGTTTGGGTCCTTGTTTTGATTTCCTTCGTAAGAACCGCATGTTTTGAGAGATATAAAAAATATGCATTAAAATATGAACTTTTGTACGTAATTATATTTTCACGTTTCACGGAAAAATATATCTTGTATATCTACACATATATATAATTAAGTATTATGCTTAAGGTTTTGAAATTCGCCGCAGTTTTCGTAATTTTTTTTTGTTTAAAGTAATAAAATCATTAATTTCGAATTGAAATAATTAACTTCTTCTTTTTGTACTTAAAAACTTAAAGTCACTTTTGCATAAACTGTAGTGGCGAATTAGAAATTATCTCTTTATTACTGTACATTCTAATAGGGCAAAACGAAACATCATACAGAAAGGAGATTGATATGGTCAAAATGGCTGTCAGAAGAGGTCTCAAGAACAATTTTTATTAGTAAGGCTAGATTGAATATAATATGTTTAAATGTTGCTTGCAAAATGAAAGAACTGAGCAATTAAAATTACACTATGAAAAAAATTTAAAAAGTTCGAATTCTGCAGCGCCTACACATACGATGTTTCTTGTTAACAAATTGAATAAAGCGTACTTCGCATTACTTAAGAAACAAAACCATTATTTTCAAAAATGATTTCATTTCAGTTAAGGTGTATGATATATGTTACTGCTGTTACTTTCTTAAAAATTTGTAGAGGAATCTGTTTCCTTCTAAATGTGATATGAAACAATTATTTTGAGAATAACATGTTTTTATGACTGCAGTTGCGTGATTTAATATTCAGAAGTGTGGTGAATGGAGAAAAAATTATTCATGCAATATTGAATATAAACTGTTGATTAATAAGTAACCCAAATGTACACCCTTTTTACTAGCTTAAATTGTTAAATTATTTTGCCATTTGGCATTTACTTTTTCTTACTCATTATTAATTGCAATTCCATGATAAAAGTGCTATCAGTTTATACTTATAATAAATAATCTTTAATTAAAAATTTTAAAAGAATTATTTAAACTGTATAATTTCTATGAATTTATTTTTTCATTAATCATTATAAGTATAATAAATTTAATGATTCTGTTACAAGAGTTGTGTGCGATCTGAATGAATAATTTATTGGTAGCCAATGTGGTTCCTCAATAAGTAAAAGCCCAAACTACGTATATGAAATTATAAATTATTTATACTTATTCAAAATTAACAGAAATAAGAACTGGAACGTTTGCAGTAGCATGATATTCATTCTCTTTAATAAAGATTTTATGCCACTTGTTCACCCTTAAAATCTTGTCCTTTCGATAACACAGGAAATTTGGTAAGATTGGCTATGAACATTTGCAAATTATTATTAGTTTTTGGTGGGATTCTAACAATTTTACTGAATATACAGAGAAACTTTTTCCCATTGAATCTGAAATTTTTTCTGGAAACTAGAGTAGATATAAACTCATGCTCAGAATTAGTTCCATGTTCTCTCAGAACTCATGTTCTTTTTTCTGCAGATATTAACTCATGTTCAAAATTAAGGTCTCAAAATGAAATCTGTGAAAAACGAAAAACTATTCACTGTGTTGCCGCCACAAAATTTGATACTGTGGAACACTACAATGAAAGAAGGAACGTATTTACATAAAAACGTGAAAAATATTTTAATTGGAAGTACAAAAAAGGGTATATAAAAAGTGTTATATTATGAATACGCGATAAAACATTTAGCTCGGGAAAAACCTGTCTAATATGGGGTGTGATCTCTGCTATACAGGCTTCACAATTATCTTTCATATTTTCATGAGGATATCAATAAATGCTTGGGCAAAATATCCCATTCTTCCAAAAGTGAGGTTTTTAACTCTTGGGGAGTATTAAGAGCTGTATTACGATGTGCAATGGCTCCTCCAAGACCAACCGAAACATGTTCAATAGGATTGTGATCCGGAGACCTTGAGGACCAGTCCATACGTCGAATATCATCTTCCTCAAGAAAATCATTAACGATAATGAGGACGCACATTATCATCCATAAACATGAAGTCTGGACCAAACGCACTCCCTATCCAGGTTTAAAAGCAGCAGAAATCAGAAAAAATTATGTAGATTCCAGTGACATGAGTTTAAAAATGAAAGATGTAGACAACATTAAATACAGCATTGGAGAATTTACAATAAACAGACTGTAAGAAATTTTTCTTGTCTCTTTATATTTAGAACAGATGGAACACCTTTTCTTTTCAGGTGCTGACTACTGAATGGAAGTGAAGAAAAGGGACACGCCTCCGGGTAATACTGACCGTCGGCGTGAAAATGGCGCTGGCTAAACGTTGGTGCTTCACATTGAACAACTCCACCCTTGATGATCACCCACCCTTTTGGTTACAAGATGAAGAATGCTACGGGTTCCAATACGAACAAGGTAAAGAGGTAACATTCCACATATAAGGATTTGTATCTTTTAAAGACCGAAAAAGACTGACACAACTAAAACAAACGACTACTAAAGCACATTGGGATGTGATGAAAGGCTCCATAAAACAAAACGAAGAATATTGTTCAAAAGCAAAATCTAAAGTAAGTATTTTTTTTTCCAAAAATTTAAAAAAGGAGAATGATAATGCTTTAGAAAAATTGTAAAGATATTGCTATGATTATAATAATTTATTTTCCATCTATAAAGAAAACTTTAAGATATCATGCAGATTCCATACTTTTATTCAAAAAAGTATCACGGTTTAAAACAGGAACCAAGAGATTATATCACTACCTGCGCAGCGATTGTAGGCCCGACAGGAACAGGTAAAACAGGACAGATTCGATACAATTACGATATCAATGAAATATATTGAAAACCACACGGACAATGGTGGGATGGCTACAAAAATGAAATGGTAGTGATTTTCGATTAGTTCTATTCATGATATTCATATGGTGATTTGCTCAGATTACTTGACAGGTACCCTTTAAAGGTGCTAATAAAAGGAAGCTATGCATTCAATTCAGAGATCATTTACATCACAAGCAACCAGCATTGGTCAGAATGGTACCCAAATATACCTAACAAAGATGCTTTATGGAGAAGAATAAGGTGAAGAACGATCTCAGCTACATGGATAAAAAAGACGCAGGCAAAGTTCCAATGGTAAGTAAAATATTCAATTCAAGGATCCTATCCCTATAGCGATGTGCACTGATAGTACCGAATACATGCAGTAGTACGACTGCCCAACATTATACCACCTCAGACAAGGATTAAATCTGTTGATCCAGCCATTAAATCTGTTGATTTCATTTGTGTAGGAAGGATGATAGCTAGCTTCTCGCTCTCTCCAAATGAAGATTCGACCAGTGTTCCTGTGTGTTCGATTCATCACTGAAAAGAGCACGACCACCATTCTTGCTGAGCTCCAGATTTTTCTGTTGGATGTAGTCAAAGGACGCACTCATCTGGTCTCTGGGCATAAAGGACCCTCTTTGCTAGACGTCTGTATACTGTTTGCGGGAAATTCTTATCCCAGAGGCAGCACCAAGGTCAAGAGCAAGTTGAGAAGCCGTTGTCAACCTATGTCATCGGGCACTTAATGCCAAATAGCAATCCTGTGCAGGCATCGTTGTTCTGTTACGGTCTTGACCCGCCTTCCTGGTTACCGTACCACTAGTTTGGAACTGACTCCACAACCTGGAAACCACTTTCGGTGCCACTTGGAACCTCCACTTGCGGCTCCCTGCTTCGCACTTAACAATGGCTCTCCTTCTCAAGGAATAGTCTTAACCATTATGAGAACTCATTCTCACTGAAAATAAATTATTTCGTTTACATGCATACGAAAGCATACGTGCAGAGTGACAGAAAGTAAGCTATTCGATGGATACGTTTCAAAAGATGGTATCTACATTTTAGAATCTGTGTACTGAATTTTATTTACTTATCTCTTTCGTTGTGTAAGTATCGAGCTCATTTATATTCTAACAGACAGAGAGACTGTGTGAATGCATCTTATTGAAAATTATCTTCAAATTTCATCTAAATGCCACATTCCAAATTTCAGTCGTCAAACTCAAAATATTTTTGAGATATCTTAGTCAGAGATATACAGACATGAAAGCAAAAATAATGCCAAAAATATTTGTTTTAAAATCAGGGATGTCTAAAACATGGCAACTCTGGAATTCAAGTTGAAATTCTTCGAAGGTTGCACTACTTCCTTTGTACTTAGTACATAAGAAATGATAAATGTTTATCGGGGGTTTCATAATTGTTGAAGTGAGTAAATTTTTTTAAAGGTGTAACTGCGATTAAAAGAAAGTTTCTTCCTGATAAAGGTGACACGTTTAACTTTTATTGAATACGCAAGGGAATCGAAATTTACCAAGGAATGTATTTAGTGTGCTCTTTATGTGTGTGTGTGTGTAAATTATCTTGAATAAAATTACATTAAAAAAGTAAGTAATCTGTAATATTATTAATTTAAACAATATGTTTTCGAAAATAGAATATAAGTATTCAACTATGTTCGGAATAAGTAATTCAAATTATTTCATGAGAAAAATAAGTTCTCAGATTGTAGGACAAAAATATTTACCAGTTTATATATTCAAAGAAGCATTTTGTGGCATTTAAAAATCGAAATGCTAAGTCGTTGGTAATGGGAAACATTTAAATAAAATAAAATATGTTTAACATAAGTCTAAAGATCAAAGAATGTAATAATCTAACAGTTTTCAACAAAATTTAAATATCTCATTGCGATCACACCCACTTTGAAACAATTGTTTCTTTTATTCCGTCGAAACTCTTTCCAAAATTGACAGCTAGTCTTTAACCTGTAAGAAATGATACAACCTGTTCCTGTTTCGGAATATGAACACGGAAAAAAACCTACAGCCTTTCACGCAAACAATTGACCAATCATCTAATTCCTTTTTTTATTCACTTTACTCATTTCCGTGAAAGGACCCCACCTACTCCACCATCGATGAACACGTTAACTTAATTCGAATATTGACAGCAGGGCCGATGAGTCCGTCCTCCTCTATTGTATAGAATTAATTAATGGTACTCCAGTAAAGAGTCGCCATGTTTTATCTCGCACATTACATGCGCTTGGCAGGGTTTTCTTTAAAAATATTATTTATTTGGTTTTTGGCGGTCCATTAAACCGCCAAGCGCGAGACGGTGATGCATTGGCATGAGACACGTGACTTGAGAATAAAGGGATTTAAGGATTACTTATTGGAAGTTTAGAAAAGCCTTTTTCTATTGACCGGAATACTAGAATTCTTTATTTGCTGCCTCATTTTATATTCAAACTGGATTATAAGAATCAATAATACATGGCTGGTTGAAAATGGTTTGGCTTTTTTTGTTGTTGTTGTTAGTTTTGTTTTGATGAATAATGGAATAGAAGCAACTTTTGTTCGACAGTAGTTTTATAACTGAAGGTTTTAATATATGTTTCATTTACAGAAATGTGGATTTCTTTTTTTATTATCTAGGCACAATTCCTATCTAAAATTATGAACTTGTTTCTTAAATTTGAGAATGACTAGGAAATCTTGTTTTCTATATTAATTAGTTATAAAAAAGAGAAAATATTCATTTTAAGATACATTGTTCAAACAAGCAAATTAGAGTTCACAGTATTTACATTTTAACTTATATGAAATATATGAAGAGAATGTATTGTAGTCGTTCAAAAATTTGACTCAGAGATTTTCAGATTATATACTTTTCAGACTTTCTTAAATCAAAAACTCTCATTAATTCCTCCTGAATTAAATTATATTATTACCTGATCTTGCAATTAAAATTTTAGTTCTCTTTCAATTAGATGAAAATAAATGGAGTACAAAATGTAGAACGTTCAGATGTTTCACTATAATACGAAACACGAAATCACGCATGCATATTACTTGAAAATAAAAATTTAATTGTTTGTGACCTTCATGATCTTGCCTAAGGACCTCGGTTTTAAAGCATGGGAAGATAATGAATATAACACATTTCTGAGAAAATATGAGATAAAATTTCGGGGAAGGTTCTTTATCAATGTAAGATGTGTTGAGGAAGGCCATAAGAAACATTCTGCGGAGGGTATTGTCAAAATAGTGAGAGAAAAATTCAACTTGCCCGAACCAACCATCTTTAAAATTTTTGGTTAGTTTGAATAACTCATAAATGATATTAATATATATTTTTATGCTCTGACTATCTGACTAAAATCCTATTTTACCTTTATAAAAACTTGTCCTATTTTATCTACCTCTAAATCATGTAAAACTTCCGATACGGGAAAATTAAACATCCAGAATAATGTTTAGTTTCTGACCCTCTCTGGATGAAGGCATTAAGGATGCGAGGACACGTTACCTCCAGTTCCGCAAAGGAATTTGCATCCTAACGGGAAGAATAGCACAGTTACCAAAGACAGCCATTGCAACTCAATCCTTGCTCCCTTGCTGTCGCAAAGATTGCCATTTAGTTCATTCCAGATAATTAATACAGAAAAGGAATTCCTATCATAATTATATTAAAAAAATGTTTGATTCATAAATTTAAATACATTATATATGAATAAAAATTGTGAGTATCAATAAAATGGTATTCAAGTAACAGCCTGTAACAATGCATGTAAAATGTTATTCATCAGTCATGATTTTACTTCATTATTTCATGTAATATAATTTATCAATTCTTTTATCCTAAAATTTTATCTTGAAATTTATTATTAAAATTCACGTTTTTTAAGCACCAGTGAAAATATTTGAGTTTAAATTTAACATAAAAATTTATAACCATATTATAAAATATTCTGCACTTATTCTAATGAAAAAGAATAGTAAAGTATGTATAGAATTTTCAGAGAAAAATTAGGAATATCGGATATTCTTTTTATATATTTTTCTAACTCGTTTATGAAAGCTTGACTTAGATAAAACTTAAATATTTATCTTTCAAATGCTGTCTCATGAGAAGGTTTCTACCAATGATTTTAATATATTTCTTAAAATTATGGTAAAAGGGACTTCAATCCATATTTACTAACGTTTTTTTTAAAGAAGGTTTTTGAGTATGCTTGAAGATTATTACTCTAATTCATACTTTCAATGCATCATAATTCCATTTATGAAAAGAAACGAAAATGTTTCAAAGTGTGATAGATTTTCTTGGAATTAAATATTTATAATTAAAAAACGGGAAATAAAATCTGGAATTACTGCCCATTAAATAAAATATAAAAATAACACAATATAGAAATTTATGGTTATTTAATATTATGAAGCTGCATTTAAAATAGTCCCTCATATATTTCAACAGAACCTTTCAAATGAATGATAAATATTTTAACTCAGCAAAAATTAATAAAAATTTCACCTTTTTTCCCCGGAAAATATTTGGCAGAAATTAGGAAACTACAACAAATATGTTAATATATGAGAGCAGTGGTATACCTAATGTTACTGAATCAAACAGGAACAATTATTCCTTTGTTATCTTAATGTCAACGTACAAGAAAACGTCTTGTATTTAGATATGTTAGGCAATTTGGAATCAATCATACATTTCAGAACTGTCTATGCAGATAGTATGCAATATAATATCACTATAAAAATTCCATTATTTTTTTTTTCAATATGGCATTTCAAATTCCCTTTCCCATTATTCCCTTTCCCTTAAATTGCCATTTTAATTTGCCTTTCAAATTTTATTTATTAATAAGCTTATTCAAGTATACAAGTTCAAAAACTGATAGACAAGCCAGATAAATAATTTATCCTCTAAAGAATCTCCAAAATGTATCATACTGATTAAATTTCGGTGCAAAGTTTACTTATAAATGTGCAGATATCAGGATTTCATGTTTTTTTTTTTTCATTTATAACTTTTATGTACATACGCCTATTCCCAACCATCTATTATTTAACAGATTAATCTATAACTTATTTCAGAACAAAAGTTCAAGTTACACCTTACTAGTCATTGAAGTTTTGAACAATCATACTCACTTGAACATCCACGAGGTAGGCAAATTTTGGAGATTTTTAGACCAACATTTCCTATAGATCAATCTTTGTTTTTGTTTTTTGTTAAGACCTCAACAAAGAAAAACACCTATATTTCCGCCTATATTTATTTTTAAATTTTGAAACATAGTGTCATAGACATGCAAATCCTGCTGTCGATTCGTTCAAGATTGTAGCATTCTTTTTACATGCCTCATATGAGTGAGAATAGAAAATAAAACTCATGGTTCATTCAAGATAAATGGCTGTTGTAATCTCTTCTAAAGAAAGAGACTTATTTTAAATAGAATTAAATAACCTCCGGTATATAAGAAATACAGAAATGGAAATACGCTACTTGTATTACATTCAAAAACCCACATTCGAGCGATTGTTTCATAGATACAGGATATTCTACTATCGAATTTTCAAAAATGTATACCTTTTTATTTTTTTTTATTACGTTTATAGACAGGTAGTATCCATTTAGCAAAATTTTCTAGATTGCAACATTCTCCTGACGTTTTTATATAATAGGGACTGAAAAACAAAAACTGAGGGCTTTCTTAAGGTGAATGACTGTTGCAATCTCCCTTAAAGAACGAGGTATATGTCAACTAAAATCCCAAATATCTCAGAAAATTAGAAATTACAAATATGCTTTTATTATAATAGTATAAAATAGATTACTATAATATTTATTATTTATTGAATGAATCATGCCTCACGGAATTTTACTTAGTAGCAATAAGAATAGAGAAAAGCATACTCAGCTTTTACTTTAACTTAAGCTCTTAAGTGGTGTTCTACGACTACTGCGTCTTGCCATCATTAAGAGTGATTCCTTTTTCTTTCGTCAGTTTGCTAATGATGCTAAGGTCAAGACACAAATGAACTTCTATTCGAAAAAATTCTTTGCTAGGAGAATTCAAGATAAGGTCAGGCATTCATCAATTGTTTGTGCAGAGTAAGCACGACTTGTGCATCTTTAATCTGAGAACGATAATTAGTTTGAATATACTTATATTTTTTCAACAATAAACATTTTTTTGTTTATAAAAGCTCCCAAATATTTAGTGTTACTTTCTTTTATATAGAGATTAAAATAAGCTTTGAATAAGAAAAAAATATATGGTTTTGGTTTTTAAAAAATAAAAAAGGCTTATTTATTTTTATAGAACGAAGTAATAAAACCCTAATTTGAAAGTAGGATAACAGAACACTTATTCCTTACATCGAAATTCAAATTGTAATCTTAACATACATTTTTTTAATGTGCATGTGCACATATTTGTTAACTGCAATAGATATGAAAACTGACATTATGCTTTGTTTATCAAAAGTAATTTAATACATTAAAACAAGATAAATTTTTAAATAAAACTTTTCAATAAAATTATTATAGATATCATGAAAACTTTGTAATGTATTTCGTAATAAGCGTGTTATTACCCGTTACTAATAATTTTGGAATTTGAGTAATATCGTGATTGTCGTGATTTTTCAGAATTTTATTTTCGTAGAACAAGCATAAATATTTTGTGCTTTAGAATATAATGAAGAATATTATATGTTCATGCTCAACCAAATCAAGATGTGAGACAAAATTATAAGTTAAATTACAATATTATACATTTAATTCTTTTGCATGAATTGCAAACGAATTTGTTAAATTATTAATTTTGTTTGAATTATTAATTTTACAGAATCTATAGATAATACAACCACATATGAATTGAATTCAATCTTTGCTTCACTTTAAATATAATAATTATTAACTAAACTTTATCTATCTATTTGTTAACATTTTATAGTTGCATAGTTCACTTGCATTTGAATTGAAAGACAAGATGAAATTCCAATGTCTCACTCAAAATTTGAGAAAAATCTACATATTTTATGTATTTTTAAAAGAGTTTTTGTTTAAAATATTTTTGAGTTATCGTGATCTCAAACAAACAAACATAATTCGAAAAAATATATTTATCAAACTAGCAGATATTTGAAACCTGTTGATTCATCGTAATTCCGAATTTGAATTTTTGAAGATTACATTATTTCCTCTTTGTATATTGGCATGTGAGAAAGTAAAAAAGAATGAAGATCTAACAAATCTTCATTCGTTTTTACCATAGAGTCGTCTAGTTTGATTCTAAGATCTGGTCATAAACGAGCATATGTACATGAATGTAACTACTTCTTCCCCATGTCTATTTTTAAATGCAAATGAAGCTCAATTGCGAACAAATGAGTTAGAAAAATTAAAGCCATGAGGTGAATATTTAGTCAGCATTTCAATAGTAATATTTTTCAGTATTTTGCATGCTACAGCAAATGTTAATCTGATATTAACGAACATATATACATGAACACACACACATATATATTTATTGATGCATAGTTAGACTGAAATGTGCCGCAGGTATTTAATTTCAAAATTATAGCGTAATGATAAAAAGAAAGGACAGAAACTGATTTGATTTATAATAATTAAATTATAGGCCCGAATCAATTAAAAATCATAAAATTAAAGAAATAAAATAGTCAGAAAAATTAAAAATAGGATAATCTATAAAGTCCTGAGAAAAATCTTTTAAATTATTGTTACCAACGATGTTGACAATGTTCAAAAAACGACAATGAACAAAAGGACGATAATGTTCAAAAAATTAAGAAAAGTGAAGCGTCATTGAACTGTCAGTTAAAACGAAAATGCAGTGTCAAAGAAGCATTAATTTCCGAGTGGAGTATTGCAAATTAAAAAATATATCTTTATATACTTTGAAATGAGAAGAAAGATGATTGAGGGAAATATTAAATGAAAAGAAGAAATTAATTTTAATACATAAATGGAAAACTGAAAAACGTAAGACGAGTAAAATAAATTATCACAAAAAAGCTTTAGCAATCAGCTAATTTCACTGGAATTAATGGAAGTCGAAATTTTTAATCAAATATTTTGAGTGACTTGGATTTAGTAGCTTCCACAGTAAAATTTTCTTAAGGTTCAATTTTTGTAAGTAATATAATTCGTATTATTTTTGAAGCCTTATATCGTGCTGTTTCCTTTTCTATATCTGATATCTTGTATTTTTTCTGTTTTTAATATTAGACTTTAGTTTTAGGAAAGTGTTTTTTCAAGCCATCACTTCTTTAAAAGATTTTCAACACACATTCTCTGCTTTTAAAGTGGACCAAAAACTAACTTTTAAACCGTTCGAGATGTGTAACAATATGTCCTTCATTTGAGAAAAGGATTTAAATAATTGAAATAATGACATTTTATTTTGTTTTAATCAATACATATACATCTGAAAAGTTTTTTAAATAAATGAAATTTTAAATGCATTTTTTTTCATACTATCATATTCAGTAAAATATTATTGCCATTTTAACTTCTTAATCAAAAAGCATTTCAATATTTTACGACTAAATCTGGCGAAGTCTTAAACTTTAAAGCTTGTTATTTTAAGAAAATCAACAATTTTATTTGTTTAAAATGGTTCAGTGTTGGAGAAATTACGTTCACTAATTGCCATTTCTTTTTCGATATATTCTTTGAAATGCTAAACTCCGGCTTTTTTTAAGGCAGTGACATTTAAATTTTCATTACTAAGTGAATTTTAATTCGAAGAGAATTTTTTTATTCAAATTATGTTAATAACTATACTTGCTCTGGTCGTAAATCATTAGAGGAATTTAAAATTCTCAATTCATCTAAAATTTTATTGAATTAAGCAACATAAAATATAATTGCTTACTTAATTTAGATAATTGAATGTATAAACCTATTACTAATGGGTTAGGAATCAGTTGTTAAACCTAGATTAGAGGTGGATATTCTACATATAAAAATTGTTAATACCAAACACCTAATCGTATGAACTATTACAATAACCGTTCCACAAATTAAAAGAAAAACGATAGAAATCAAAGGACCTTAATTATTGAGCTTATCTTTTAAGTGTTAAACGAACAAAATATCATACGTGTAAAATTATCAGGAAATTATAAATTCTTTGTTTAAAGATATATGATAAATTTTTCAAACTCAAAATATCATCATCTTTCAGTAATTATATTTTCATGCTTTTCAACGGCATTAAACACGATCCTTTGAAAACTCTGACCTTCCTCATAGAAGAATCTTAATTATCTTCCATTAGCGTAATTTAATACAAGAATGTTTTTGAATATGATATCGACATCTAGTCAGCTTTCTTTTTAAACTTTTCAGAGAGACGAAAATTGTTTAAAAACTGTCTGCCTACCTAAAATTACGAAATTAGATCACTAAATTTTCAAAAAAAAGCTTTAAAAGTTGCTTGTTGGTTTGGAAAAATTGTTCATCTATTTACTGGAAGTTTACTAATTTACTTCCATTTAATAGGTTACATTACATTATTGTAATTTGATACCTAATTTTTTGTACCTAATATATATATATATAAATTTGAATTATTTTCTTTTACAATTGTTTTAAATTTTAAAAAAGTAAAATAAGATTCTACTATATTCTATGAAAATAAACATGAAATTTTGTAGAATAATTTTAGAAGAAATTTCTAACAATTATTTTATTATTTTTAATGGAAAGAATAAATTCTTCAATGAAATAATAATATTCGTTTAATTAATTTTTTATACCAGGAATTAGAATAGAATCGCGAAAAATTATTAGATATTTATTAGTGTAATTTTAGACATTTTACTTATACAGTTTTTATTTATTTATTTTTATTTTTATTTGCATTAAGATATATAAGTTAAATTTTAAAGAAATTGTGATACATAAGTTGCAAAATTTACTGATTTTATAACGATCTTTTCTTAGCAAAATTGTTACTAGTGTGAAAAACAATGCTAATTTATAATAACTTTAACATTAAGTAATAATTAAAGAACTTTAACATTAAGAATATTAAAGAAATAAAAACATATGAAAAATTCCAATTTGAAGATATTAGAATTAAATTCAAATTTTTTTAATATATTAATTTAAAAATAATAGAGTAGTAATTTTAAAAATGTTTCATTATTTATTTTTAAAAAATGAAAATCATATATTGTACACATTATAAAAATCCAAATGGTCAGCTGAACTACTTTGAAAATAATAATTTGGGTATTATCTTATATACGAATTTATTAAGAAGCACACTATATATTTTATTGCACTTTTATGATGCTCAATATTTCCTATGCTGTATTCTATTGTAACACTATTGCTTGTTATATTACGCTGCGAGGAGTTTTTGAATTATCCTTGAAGGATTTTTCTCTAAATCTTTTTTTATATACGAGATGGAGGAAAGATTTAATTTTTGATTGTTGAATTATAATTATTTTTGTGCATATAACTTCCGAATGAATTCATTATTTTTTAATGGAATGTAGTCAAAGAAGTTTTATGCAATCATTTTCCAGGAAACGATATTTTTTATCAAATGAAAAGAAGGAAACAGTCTTTAAGTAAGAAAACATTTGTTCTAAAATTTATTTTAACTTTTTTAATATATTGTATATTTTTAGGAGATTTGACTTTGGTATTGCCAAATGTGTTAAAAATCAGTGAATCATTATTACTCGATAAATAAAGATTCATAGAAATCAGAACATTGAAAATATGATATATTATTATGCAACTTATGTGATTTGTCTTATATCATATGTTATGTATTTTGACTTATAATATAAATAAATTTGACATAGCCCTCGTGTTGCTTTAAACGGGACGTTAATATAACTAAACTAATAAATCAATTTGACTTCCGATATAGATGATAATTTTATTTCACTTCTGTTTTTAAAAAAATATAGCTTTATTCGATTATGCTATCTCTGAAATTCAATTTTTTAAAGTTTATTTAATTACCTTAAGATTAGGTTTTTAACTGAATGAGTCGTCCGTGAACTAAGGTAGATAATATTTTAAACATATGATTCAAATCTTTTAAACCCAAATTTAACTTCAAAGATAATCTTATTTTATAAATAGCAATAAAAAAGTTATTAAAGTTGTAATATAAAAAAATTGTTAATAATTTCACGGTTTCTGTGTAGGGAGGTTTTGAGATAACTTTATGCTCTGTAGCTTACCAATATAATTCAGTTCTTTCTTGTAAACCGAAAGATCGGAATGACAAGAATCAGATCTTTATATATTAATGCTAAATTAAAATCAATGATAAACTGAATAATAACATTTATTTCATTAATAAAAATGTATTTGATCATTAAACTGGAGAGATGTGAATGATGTAAAATTTGTTTGTAGGTGAAAATCAGTGAAATAATCTTTTTTCTTTATTGATAAGATATATTAAGCTAAATAAGAGATTTCGGTTTATAATAAATAATGCCTTTGAATTAACTATCTTGTCATATAAAACACTTTAGCATATTTCTAAATAAGAAAATTTAATGTTTTGATATAATTTTTTTGGTTACTTCTTATTACTTGATTCCCAAATTATTACTTTTTTCAAATGAAACTTCTAGACTAGTTTATCTATAAATATTAAGTCAACTTAGGCAAAGTTATCTTTATCTCAAGATGGAGCTCATGTCAACAGATCAACAGGTAATTCCGGTGGGAATCAAGTTTGAGTATTTGCTCTAGCATCAAGTAATAGGAAATGACCTACCGTCTATCACGTCATGTCGTAGAAACATGTTAATTTTTCTCTTGGCAGGAGCCGTTCTATTTATCTTCATTTTTGGTGAGAAAAGGGAGCATTTATTTTGCTTAGGCCTGTGGCATTTCTGACCACTGCGAAATTTGATTTCGTTCAGTTTTTGTGAATATTAATAACTGACTTATAGTAAATATTTACTACATATTGATTTTTTAATATATGATATCTTTTCTATCATATTATTTCTTCTTTATATCAGCATACAAAATACTTAACATGATCACGATGTCCTTTCGATATTTTCCGGCAATCGGAACATCAAATAAAACTGTGAGAATATCGTAAAGTATATTGTACTAATAGAGCTATTGATCAAAAGTCATTCTCCAAACTGTCTTGCCAGAAACTACCATTCCCAAACTTCCATGCCTCTCTAATGTTAGACTACTTAATATTGATCAAATAGCTCCGTATTTGCATATAAATTGAGAAGGGAGACAACAAACTTGCACTATATAGATGAATACTGATAAATAGAAAATGACACCATCGAAATTATGCAGAAATAAGCGGCAAATATTATATATTCTATTTTAAAATCTCATGTGGTCAAAAAGAAGAACAAAAATTCTTAGCATTGGATTGTTGAAACATCTGCTTACGTTTCATTCAGGGGAACTTTATTCGTATTAGTGAACATATGATTATGTTTCTTGTAAAAAATCTTTCTTTGTATAAGTGAAACATCTGCTTAACTTTCATATAAGAAAACTTTCTTTGTAGAATTGAAATATCTTACGTTTAAAATAAGAAAACTTTCTTTGTAGAATTGAAACAATTTACGTTTACAATAAGAAAACTTTCTTTTGAATAATTGAAACATTTTCTTACGTTTCAAATAAGAAAAGTTTCCTATTATAATTGAAACATATGCTTACGTTTCAGAACACTTTCATACAGAAATGTTCTTAAATAGAATTAGAACATAGATGATATACATATAGAATTAGGTGATAGGCTGTGAAATTCTTCTGCTGATCAATCATTCTCTACTGTTGGTTTATTCTACAATATTCTGAATAACACAATAAATAAATAAATAACAATATAATAAGATATCAAAAGCATAGGCGCATGTATTGTTGCAGAATTATAGAACACGATAGCCTTATTCTCAGTTTTGTGATGTTACTAAAACCTTACATATTAAACCTTACATAAACCTTACATACCTTACATACTAAAACCATTACTAACCACTTAATTATGTTACATAATTTTTATTGGTCAGGTTGTGTTTTATTTAAACTGACACACTTTTGAAAACAGATAATAAGTTTCTGTTTCCCCAACTTGAAAATACTAAATATCTTATACCAAATATACAATTTTTAAATGACAGAAATATACCCTATAAAGAAGTCGGGAAAATAATTTTGCACCTAAATCCATTTATCATATTTGATCTAAGAATCGATTCCAGTTATATATAGTTTATTTACCTTTCAAGACTTTCCCTTGAAAATTTCATTACTTCATGTTTGAAAGTACCACGCCCATCTTCCCACATCTTTCTCGGATACGATTTTTAAGTATATGGGAAATATTTTCAACTGCTATCAGAGACATGGAATTGAAATTTTCCAGAGTTAATGTATAGATTTAAAATAAATAAATCATTTAGGGTATGAGCTACGCTTTTAAATATTTAAATATTCACCTCATGTAAAGCTACTCCATTTAAAAACATAAATATTTTTTCTATTGAATTTGTATATAAACATGCTTATCTTAATGAGTATGCAACAAACACCGTTTATATGTTTCGTATTTACAAATCATTCTTCATAGATCCGATTAATTATGAATCATCATAATGATAAATCTGGAGTAAAGGTAATAAAGTAATTGGGAAATAATTCTGCAAATTTATACTTTTCTTTAATTTTAAAAGTTCTCGTGAAAAATAAAATAACTCAGTAATTTATTTTAGAGCACGATCTTTCTCTAGTTCATTATCTATTAATTCATATTTAAAAAGATATCTATTTTTATTTCAAATTATTTTATAAATTAATAGCCTCAGTTACAATGATATTTACTTGAAGAAGATATCGAAATCTATAAATTTAAAGAAATATATAAATCTATTATGACTTTTGAATTTTCCACATTTTAAAAAATGACATAAAACAAATTATCTGGTAACTATTAATGTAATAAAAAGGGAATTCGGAAAAATAAATATATTTTTTCTTTCTTTAACAATCTAATTAATTCAGTACTCAAACTTTAAAAATTATTTTAAAAACATTGAAGCAACACTGAAAAAAACATTTTGTAAAATTAATTAAAATCTTAATGCTATGTTTAAAGCTTGCAGGCATTCAACATACCAATTTTTTTTAATTTAATTCTTTTTGTAGGTTCTTAAAATGCTTATAATTTATATACAATACATGGAAAATATATATGATTTCTTCACTTTTAAGATTAAACTTGTTTTAAATTTAATATTTATTTTCATCAAATTTAATCATTATATCTCTTTAACTGGAGGTGAAAATTTATTTTAAAAAGATAGATTAGCATTATCTTAAATAATAATATAATCACTTTCAAATGAATTTATATTAAAAGTATTTAATCGGTGATAATCAAAGAACTTTCATAAAATTTCGATTATACACCTTTTTATTCATGTGCCCTTATATGTTCGATGATTTTCAGGCACTTAAAAGAAGCTTTTAATTATATGATACATTAAAAGTTCATTATTTTTCTATGATATCTTAAAATAATTTTAATATTGAGATTGATTTAAGAAAAAATAATTATTTTTGTTTATTACATACATTTTATTTTATTAATTAATTAATTTGGCTAATTGATAATTAAATAAAACATTAAGACAAATCATTTTTTGTGAGACAAGGAACCAAACTATCTAAATTTTTGTCTTATTAAAATATTTGTCAGAACTTATGCCAGCCTACATAACCTCAAATAGAGATTAATAAATTAAGTATAGTACTTAACTATTTTCTTTCATTACCAGTGATGGGGAAACTACGGCCCGCAGGCCATGTCCGGCCCGCGGAAAGGTTTAATACGGCCCGTTTAAGAGTGCCGTCATGAGAATGTTTGAAGGCATTCTTACTTCGTAATGTGACGACCCGCATAAAAACTACCTGCGGCGATATTCAAAACACAATAGTATTCTGGACAAATCCATCCGACCCAAACAGCTGACTCCTCTTCGCTCGAAACTTCCAGACACTCTCGCATTTTCGATTCATTGTTCTGTTTTTCCGAAAGAACCGCAAAACTCCAATTCCCGAACAATCCTTGCAGGTAGGTATAAATACAAGTAAATTTTCTTCTTGGTAAAGACATTTATAATCAATTTGACGTCTTAGAAAACGAAACGTGGCTTTCTGATTTCGCTTTTTTCACAGACCTCCTCGTACACATGAATCAACTTAATCTCAAATTGCAAGGGAAAAATCAGTTTCTTCACGATATTTGGCAATACCAGAAGAGTTTCAAATTACAGTTATTATTATTTGCTAATCAGGTCTCTAAATCTGATTTTTCTCATTTTCCAAGAATACAATCTTTAAAATTCACTATATCAAACAATAAGATTAAAAAATACGAAATTAATTTGAGAAAACTATCTTCAGAATTTGAAAGGAGATTTCAGGACTTTAGAAAAATGGAACTAGAGTTTAGTATTTTTGCGACCCCATTCAATGTTAATTACGAAGAAGTTGATGCAAAATTTCAACTTGAGTTAATAGAACTGAACTGTAATACTCTCCTGAAACAAACTTTTCATACAGTACCATTACTAGAATTTTATAAAAATTTAAGTACAGATAATTTCCCAAATCTAATTACTCATGTAATGAAGATAATGACAATGTTCGGCTCATCTTATATATGCGAACAAATCTTTTCAACAATGAAGCTTAGGAAAACTTCTTTAAGAAACAGAATTACAGATGAGCACCTTTCACCAGTATTAAGAATTTCTGCTTCTCAAATGGAACTGGACTATGATGAAATTTTGATAAAAAAAGTCTCAATTTCATTTTTCTCATGCACCATCAACCAGTAATGACACTAGAAAATAATGTGATAATACTTCACATCAAGAACTGCACTAAATTCCTTTTATATTTTGTGGTTATAATTTTCTTACCTTTTTCTTTTTTACTATTAAAATAATAAGTGTATGTCATAATATATGTATATGTTTATAGAACACATAAATTTTTTAACGATTAAGCACTTTTCTTTGGTCCGCTACGATCGTCTAGTTATTACAAATGGCCCGTCTTAAAAAAAGTTTCCCCACCACTGTTCATTACAGTAATCTAAATTAATAAACCTCAATCGCTTTATAATACTTTTTTTAAAATTTTTATTAAAATATTTAAAGTTACATTATATTATGGAAAAATATGTATAATTAGGCTTTATTAATATTAAATATATGTAATAAAGTATTACAAAATGAATGTTTTTATAAAATATGTAATAAAAACAATTAATTTTGGCTTTTAAGTTAAAATTGCGCACACATTCTTCTCAACTATAGATAACAAAAATGAATTGTTATATAGTTTGCTAATTCCAGCTCTTTTTAGATTAGTATTAGTATGCTATAAACAGCTTAACTAGCTAAAATGTGATTCAAATGATTGATAAGAATAGAATAAATTGAAATTAAGCTTAATTTTAATCAAAAGTATTTGGATCAACACCATATTATATCTTCTTGAAGAGAGACAAATAGTTTAAGTAAAGTTTGTTTCATAATCTTGATATACTTATAGATATGAGCTTCCTTGAACCTCTTAGAATTTGCAATAGGAATTTGAGTTATTATTGCAAACCTCGTTTCAGTTCCTTATGGCCCAAGGATGTTATGATTATATGTAAAGGGTTCATAAGAAAATCAGTTGGATTTAAACCTCCCGTGAGGGCTACGATTTTATTTAAAAGATAAAATTATTGTTTCACTAACAGAGAGTTTTCGACCACTACTTCCTCGGTTACATTCACAACGTGACACTTTTAGATTTCTTCATAGTCCAAGAACGGAGTACATATTCTGATAAATGGATTGAAATCTAGAATTTAGATTCACTTCACATAATTAAATTGATCTCTTCAGTTAAATACTTAATTTAGTCACCGCTCTCCCAATCACTAATGAATAGACAGGGCAATATACAGTTATTTCATTCACAAAATAGACACAAATTTATAGAAATATTTGTAAAACCTATGAAAAATCCATCTATGTGACTCGATGCTTTTTTAGCTATCGTTTTTATAAGCAGAAGGAAGAGTAGATACAATTCTCTTTGTCACACTGGATCTAAAATATGATATGTATTTATATTTTAGATGGGATCGCTTATCAAGTTTCGATGGGATTCTTCTTTATATTTGGGTTTTCACATTCATATTCAAACACATTTCGCAAAACAAAATTAGCGCACAAAAACATCTATTTTTTGTATAAAATAATCCGAATGGTGTAAAAGGTCGTCAACAATTCAATGTTTAATTTCCCCTCTTACAATATTATGTAAAAAAATAATAAAAAAGAAAAATGTTTTAATTATGATATATACTCAAAATAATTTACACATACTTGTAATCTTAGAAATGTTTCATATATCTAAAGCTAGAAACAGCACATATATTAATTTATCTCACTCCTGGTTTCAATTATTTTGACTTCACAAACTTGATCATTTAGTTATTTCCCTTTTTGCGCATAAAATTATGACCTTTCTTACATTTTCGTCTGCTTACTTAGAGAGTTCACTCAATAATTATATGTAATTAAACATAATATGGATGATTAGAAAGAGTGGTAAATGAAATTCGGGCCGCAATTGAATTGTTAGTTTCTTTAAATAGGATTTTCAGAGAATATTCTCTAAATGCAATTAATTGGTTTACTTTCATTTTATTACCATTGAAAGTTGTTACTCTAAGAAAAGCCGATTATTTGCATTCCATGTAACTATGAATTTCTACCATTCACATTATTGAATTTCTAAAATTTGTATGCAACATATAAAGAGAATGTATTGTAATCAGAAAATAATTTAAACTTCAGATTTTGGCGAATAGCCTAGCTTTAAACCATTAAAAGTGAAAAAAAAAAACATTCTTTGAATCGTGTCTGTCTGTCTGTGAGCGGGATAATTCTATCATGATTTGAACTTAACACGAGAAAATTGATTTACATCAAATTTGAGGCGAAATGTATCCAAAGAAAAGATGTCTGTTTGTCTCAGAAGAATGAATAGAAAATTTAAAAAATTGTTAAACGCTATATAGATAAAAATTGGATAAAATAGTTCTGGAATTGAATATGTAGATTCATGTCAAAAACTAAATCAATTGTCTGCTGACTGTCTTTTGATATGAATATTCGGATGTATTTAAGGGCATTAATTCCACAAAGTAATGGCTAACTGAATTTTTCAAAATGGTTGTTTTTAAGTCATTATGTTGATTTGTAAGAAGACATATAAGATGCAATCACGTTTCTAAGAAATAAAAAAGGTAATATGCAATACTTTGCAAAGAGAAGTCTGGGTAAATTCTGGCTCTCAGGAATTTATCAATTTTTGTACGGGAGAAAAGAAGAATAACAATTTTATTAGAGAACATGTTAAGAAGTTTATGGCCAACTTATACAGTTTATTTCAAAATAGTAGTATCATTAATTTTTCTTCTGTATCTTCATTGGCAGAGCCTTAAATTCAAACTTCCAAAAAAATATCAGATCACTTCTTAAAAATCGAAGTAACTGAAAAATTTTTTTTAAATGTTCAGTTTTCCTTAATTTTTTTAAAAAACCTTAGTTTTTACCAATCTTTCTTTGTATGGTAAAGTCAGTCTTCTTCATTATTTTCTGATTGTATAATAATACTTATCGTTCAGTACCATTTACACTCTATATCTGAAAATATGATGAAAATTTACAATATAATTTATATTTACAATTTTATATTTTTTTATTTTTTATATATTTACAAATGTTTTTTTCTGTAGACTTTTGTAAATATATATCCTAAATTACAGCGAAAATTAGAAATTAATTAATATTCTTGATGCTAGAGAAATTTTACTGGTGATATTTGCAAAAGCAATTTAATTTAAAAATTATACTTGCTTACATGTTTTGAACAGTTTGTACTTTTGTACTCTAACATATGAATTTTGAAAGTAACTGTCTCTCGGAATGAAATTGCACTGTATTAATATAGGAAATCTTATTTTCTTAGTAAAACATTATTTTCGTTATAATAGACATTTAAGTGCGGTGTTTTCTTAATATAAGTGTTTTTACACTAATAAAAAGATATTCTAAACAGACGTTTGTAAAATGCCTTTAAAACTCTTTACCACACATTGGGAAGTATTATTTTCTTTATCGAAGTTAATTCTTTTCATTCGAATTTAAATTCAGATTAATTAAATCTAAATGTGTGTATGAGGAAATTTAATTATATGTTCATTTATTTAATTTTCTCATTAACCTCTAATGTTTTTAAAATGTTTATCATATTTGCACACATTTTATATATCACATATATATATCACATTTTCATTTATTCTCTGACCTTCTATATTTTGTATATTCCTTTTATTTTGAGCACTGATGCAGCAATAATGTTTAACTAAACAGATGAGTATAATTTTCAAATCAGAAACAGATAATTGATTTTATATAAATTAAATTTGTTCCTGAAATGTTTATTAAATTATTCTTGTTTAATTCCGACTCTTTATTTGTAACTTAATCTTTTTATTTAATATAAAAGTTTTTACACTAATCAGAAGATATTCTAAACAGACCTTTGCTAAAAGTGTCTTTAAAACCCTTTACCACAAATCGAAAAAAAATTTAAAAGAAATATTTATTGATACTAGTTTAAAAAATAATTGGTAATTTATCATTTAATTTTCTTGAAATTGTGGAACAATTGCTTATTTTTTCATTCATGGATAAATATTCTAAGCAAAAGTTAGTAAAGTGTCTTAAAAGTTTGTTACCATAAATTGGAAAAAAGATAGTAAGAGAAATGTTTATCGACATTACATCAGAAAATAATTGGTAAATTATCATTTGACTTTCATGAGGAAATGTTTGTAAAACTACTATTTAAATGGATAATCTAGTAATCAAAATTTGATCTGAAATCATAAATTTAGGCTCAAAAAATAATAAAAAATTATTCTGAATTAAAACAATTTATGGTGCATCGAAACTTACAAATCTAACTACTTCTTATTGCTTCTTTATTTTACTTAATCAAAAAAATATAGATATTCTCAATCGAATATTTGCCGAATTAAATATAAAAAGTGGACATGAAATCATACAACCGAGTTTGAGTAAGTAGTTTATAGCAGATTTGAAAACTAATTTTCTTAATTAGGAAAGCAATTTATAATTATAGACATTAATTAAATGAATTTTAAATATTAAAGTGTCAAATTAAAATTATATCCGTAAGAATACATAAAATACACTAGTTTATTTTATATGTAAAATTTAAATCGTTCATGTGAAACGTTAGTAGAGTATATCATAACCAGTTTTTAATAAAAATACCCATATTATTTTATACTAATAGTTTGTAAAGGTTGTGAACCGAAAGATTATTTACAGAAAAGGAAAGTTCAAAATGAAACTTTAATATACTGTAATCAACTTATTAAATAAACTATGCATTTGTTTATCCTTAATATTATTTTGTGAATGAAACAAATGAGATAGACCTATTAATAGTATGTATGTTCTGAAACAACTATTTAAGAAATATTTTTCACATTTTAGATTAGAAAATAATTAAATTAGAAATAATAGATTTGATGAAAATAATTAGTTTAGAAATAAATAATAGATTAGTTACAAATGATCAGTTTAGAAATAATAGATTAGATAAAAAATAATTAACTTAGAAATAATGAATTAGATAATAAATAATTAGTTAAGAAATAATAAATACTTTAATCATAAAAATTAAGCCCCTCCACGTTGTTATTTAATTAACTTTTCAATCCATTTGACAAATAAATTTACTGATAAAGAAAGTTGATGATTAACAGAATAAAATTCATCAAAAAATAATTTGTTCCGTTATTTTAAGATATTAGCTAGAAAAAAATAAGATCTATTTAAGATATCAGGAAAAGTTATTGTTGACATCTTGGAGGATGAAAGTGAGTGAGCTTGATAAAAAAATTTGAAATAATTTAATAAATAATAAAAACAGTTTTAAAATATCTAACAAGTTAACTTGATGAAATTTTACTACCCATAATTAAAATTATTACAAATTATTAGGAGGCTAAAATATGACGATTGTTCTAAACAAATTCGATATTATTTTCGCAGTTGGAGAGAGTCAGGAGAATTGATAATTTGAATTTGAAAATTTAGCTCAAATTTAGAAATAAAATAAGATTTATCATAACTTCCAAAATGTTAATCAGATATAATTTTTTGCATTTTAGAGTAAAATTTTTTAAAACTTTGTCAAACACATTCACACTTAGAAAACTAAATATATCGTAGTTTTTATAGAAATGAGTGTTAATTCTAGCATCCATAAAAATCATGTCAATCAAAACAATATCTTCTATACAAACTTTAAACTTTTAAAAACTTTATTTTGCATGTATTTCGGGATGCATAGCATATTTTCATTATATATATCATAATATAAGATATGATATTTTGCCTCATTCAAATTAGTGATGCTTATTTCTTTTATTTTCATAAAATAAAAACATTAATTATTGGTAGAAAGTAAATAACTGAGCAAATGATTTTTCTACGAGTAATTAATAAAAATGCTCAATTAAAATTATTATTTAATTCAGTTGATATTAATTCATTTCCTCAATTATATGTGTGTGCCTTTATAATTCATCACTTTTTATAGTATAATTTCAATAATTAGTATGAGGAAACGAACAAATTGAAATGATCTACTTTATTCGAAAAATCAATTGCTAAGCGATTTATTTATAAATGTTGACAAGATGAAAAAAATACCAATTTTTATTATTTTTTATGAAAATTTTTTCTAATGTTTGAGTATTTTTTCCCAACTGATATTTTATTTGATAAAGGTCAAAATAAAAGCAAAACTGCTTCGTTCGACAACTATTCTGTTAAGAAAAATTAAAGGCATTGAAAAATATGCTATATAGACCTTACCTGATATATCACCATATGTAAGTCCAATTTTCCAGCAAAGAGTCAGAAAAACCAGCTGACACAGCATTTTCGAACCACAAAGTTCTTTAAAATTAATTCACCAGAAAAATCCGTTTGACAAAACCGATGACAAGCTGTCACCCTGTCTTACATCATAGTAACAGTCCTCCGTACCGGCGGAGCAAGCATCCGTAAAATTTCCGTAACGCAAAATCGTTCAACCACGTGTAGCTGTCATGGACTTTTCAACGGGGATAAGTTTCTCAGCACGTGGGAAGGCGGCTTCCCTGCAACTGCCCTCTCAGAAGAGCGTGTGCGGACTGAAATCAATTTTCTCGCGGGGTTGGGGTATGTGACGGACCCCTTCCTCTTCCGACGCATGCGCTGTGCGCTCTGAAATTATTCAGGGAAGTTGTGGTTTGAATTTTTATTTCAAACTGAGCTTGGGGAGTAGTGCTACTTAAATTATAATCTTTAGGGATGTTTTAAATGAGAAATTGTAACTACGGTTTCAATAAATGTGAAAAAATATTGATAGTGCTTTAATAAGTGGGTTATTATACAATATACAAATAAACATCATATGAATTATTTTTTAATAAATTTTAATTGAAAATAAAAATGTTTGAAAAGCTATTCTTCTCTTGTTTTGAACTATCATCGATTATCTGGATGCTAATAGACGCTAAAACAGAATACTCATGCTCGATAATTAAAATTGTTGCTAAAAAAAGTAATACAAATAAAAAAGTGGTATTAACACAAAATTTGATTTTTTATTTTATATCATTATTTTATACAATGTAAGTTATAGGAAATAAAATAATTCAAAATTCTTTCAATTGTAAAATTGCTCAGGCATTTTAAATTTTCAATTGCCCATGGACTTGATTGGTCATCTAGAAGTTAGTCAGAGATCATGAAATAAAACTGCTGTTAAAAAAGTTACAATCGTAAATTTAAAAAAAAAATAATGCAAAAAACATAACACCATTTATTATATATTAATATCATTTATTATATATTAACATCATTTATTATATATTAACATCATTTATTATATATTATTGCTTTACTTAACACTTATCTTCTCATTATAAGGATGCTAAAAACTTTGTTTAGCCATTACATTTCTCAACTAGTGTATAATTGCAATTATCTGCTGTGTAATAGATGCAAATCAGGCAATTCATAACAGTAAATCCAAATTGTAGTTATATAATTCTGACAACAAATAAAATAATTTCAAAATGTGAATTAACTTATTTTATTATATACCTTTATTACATTCACCCTTTCTCATTTGTAGAACATTGTTAAGTTATAATAACTATTATTCATATATAATAAATAAGTTTTTGAACCACTGTAAATTTTAAATTATTTTTGGACTGATCTCTTTAAAATAAATTACCTCTTGATTGTTGATCAAATACTCTGTTAAAATATACCTAAAAATCCTATTTTAGTGTTAAAAAGTGTTCAATTTTATTATTTATGTTCATTTTAATAATATGTGTAATATTTGAATAAAAATATTTCGAAATGCTTCCAATTTTTCTGATGTTTTAACTACAGTAAAAACTTGTTTACGTTAAATGCTAATAGAGATATTAATCTGCAATTATTAAGCAAAAAGACTGGAAAAAAGAAATCACAGATAAAAATATATTATTTATTAAAATATAATCGATAAATCTTTTTGAGAAAGTTTGCTTAATACAGGAAAATTATCTGATTAATTTACTGTTCAAACCCAAATTATTTATTGAAGTATCATAATGCGTAGACACCTTCAACAAATAACAGCATTTTTACGCTCTTTTGTACCCTTTTTGACAATTTTGCAGACACCCTCATTTGCTTCTGTAGTTTATATGTAATCAACTTTATAAATAATTGGGAATTTGGATTATTTAATAAATTTGAATCTTTAAGAGATAATCTATGTACTCAAAGGTAGCAATTTATTCTGCATACACACAAAAAAAAATATTCTTAAATCTGACTATAGCTCAAATAACGTAACAGCTTGATGATGATAAATCGATTGAAACTTATGATAAAATTAATCATATTTATTTTTTAATTTAAATTATAGAAGTTTTGCAAATACATTAAGAATATGTTTGCCAGTTGGATTATATATATATTTTTGGATTGACAAAAAAGGGCATTTGAACTGCATACAAAAATTACGATATGAAATTGTACAATAACTTTAACTTTATTACTAAAGATGTTATGACATTTTTGAAGAGCATTTTTATTCATTATATACATAGCTTTTTAAAAAAATGTATTAGTTTAACATTCTGATTATATGACCCGATACTGTTTTCTATTAACTTAAAAATCTTACACTAAATATTACTATTTTAACTTAAATGGGTGAAAAAATGTCCTGAAAGGTATTGGTTTGATAATAAATTAATTCGTAAAAAATACTCGAATATATCAATTTTCTTGTGTTCGAAAGGTATGGGACGGATGGCTGTAAATTCGACTACATTTTTTTTGACTACATTCGACTACATATATATGGAACTTTACGATTCAATAAAAAATAAGTCCTTTATGTGACTGAAGAATAGAGCATTTCGAATAAAACATCTAAATAAGAAAAACAAAAGGTTGTCTTTATATTATAGTAAACATTCATTTGTTCTAAAGTTATTTAATTGCGGTAATAAAGCCTTCACATTGAAAACAGAAGCAATCAAGGGATATCAGTTACAAATAATGTAACATATAAAATTAGAAGACAGAAATCGTACGTTAAATTCATTTCCTATTCAACCTAGCAAACGTCAGGTAAGAAAAATTTTACAATGCTTGTTGATATCAAAAAAACCCATAAATTATTGATAAAATACCAAATAAATTTGTACATAGATACAAAAATTATAGAATCATCAACAGTCATATCTAAAATATTACATGAACACCTTTTGATGAGCTTCAGTAAATACAAAACTCAAATACGATTTTTTATTACATCAGTAAAAAAAATCTCTGGATTTTCTTGATTAACTTTTGAATCCTTGCGTTTGTAACAAAAAATCAAATAATGAATCTAAGATAATATTTTATTATATTTGTATCATATTTTATAATTGAAAAAAATGTATTTATTTCCTTAACTTCAGTAAATATCAAATGGACAATAAAAATGTCTGAAATAATGAGGTCCTAAGAAAAATTAAGCAAATAAAAAAGTCATGCGACTTAATATCCTCCTCAAACTGAAGATTCGAGAAAATATAATCCAAGAAACAAAGACAAAACGATTTATGATACATTTCTATTATTTATAATTGTATGATAAATATGTTAAATGTTTGCATTATATTTTTGGAGCTATTTCCAAAAAAGAATAACAATAAATGAATTAATTCTATTATAAAATAAAAAAAACATATCTGCACATTTTTATCCAAACAGAAAATATAAGGGATGGAAGATTTGAAAAACGCCATGACTCATTTATATTTTATAATTGTTTTATATTTAGAAATTTATTGTATTTTTCAATTAAATCATGGTAATTCTATTGAAACAATTTTTTTAATCTTAAAACGATATATACATTTCTGGAATCTGGGAAAAACTCATGTTTCTAAAATTAGCACTAATGAACCTCGCATAATACTAGCATTGTTTTATTATAAAATAAAACAACATATCTGCACATTGTTATCCAAACAGAAAATATAAGGGATTGACGATTTGAAAAACACCATGACTCATTTAGGTTTTATAATTGTTTTATATTTAGAAATGTATTGTATTTTTCAATTAAATCATATTAATTCTATTGAAACAATTTTTTTAATCTTAAAATGATATATATATTTCTGGAATCAGGGAAAAACTCATGTTTCTAAAATTAGCACTTATGAACCTCACATAATACCAACCCAAATTTTACATTCATATATTTTAGGTGACCAGAATAGCACAACCAAGTCACTTTTAAAGTAATACATTACATTGCAGCACCTGTTGAATTTTTCATAAAAAAGGAATTACATTAATTCAAATGTAAGGATTCTTTTAATCTTTTTTTTAAATAATTGTAAACTTATTTGATCAAACAGGAATCCATGAAAATTGCATGTACAAACAGTTGAAATAATATCAAGTAGAAGTAACTTCTGTCATCGTTGATAAAAAATAAATTGATATCCTTTTTCATTTTACTTCACAAATATGGACTATCTGATATGTTAAAAATGAAACGAAAAATATTACCATCGTTAAAAGATATATCTATTTAAAAATGTCTGTGACTTTAGAAATAATAAAAATAAATCATTTAATAAAGTTCACTTCTGATAAAAAAAGTATTTCAATCATTATTTTTATTTCTTTAGTTCAAGTCATTTGAAAATTGAGAAGATGATTTTCGATTCCTTTTTGTGCCCTTCTATGTTCAAAAAAGGATATTCTAATACCATAGAATGCTAGTCCAATTAAAAAATTCACTAACTATTTGAAGATCTAATTATTAACTCAAGTCTCGAGTCATTATTTCACTTCTGAGATAAATTTGATCTATGTGCTAAAAATACACTTAACTGTTTAGATATTTTATTGGTTCTTTCACGATTTTTCCATTTAATCCTTACAATCTGAACATTTTTCTTAGAATATTAATAGTAAAATAAATCAATATATTTCCTTGAATCATTACTTCTCAAAATATTAAAAATAAATATTTGTCTTTTTTTCTGGAATTAACTTATTTTTAATATATATATATATATATATATATATATATATATGTATGTATGTATAGTAAACAATCCCAATTTCAAAGAAAAATCAGCTGCTATTATGTTTAAAAGTTATATTCTGAATCAACTGCAGGATGTTATGGAAAATATGTTTCAATATATCATCTCTTCAAGGTTTGATACCTATATTCTTAAATAGTAATAAGACTAATACATTGATCACTTTTCCTATCTATCTGTGAAAACTGAAAAAAATTAGTTTTAATTTCAATGAATTTTTAGCATTAAAGCATAATAGTACATTATACCCAAGCAATATTATTTTTCAGAAAAATAAAATTAAAATTCATTTTATAAATTATCGTACATATTTTGTTGAAAAGTAGTTACTGATATGTTTATTTTTTCTTGCATACGAAATATTGAAATAGTTGTAAAATTACAACTCAACCTCTAATTTTTGGACCTCGTTGAATTCGTTTGTCACATTTTTGGTGTGGTTATTTGTCTGTGAGTAAAATAACATTAATTTAAGGCGATTCAGTACCTCCAAATTTTTTCTTCATACTTTAATGTTTAAAAATATATTTTACTTTTATTGTATGTAAAATAATACTTAATAACTATTCCGTATTTTTTAAAAATAATTTAATGTATACATTTTTAATAATTTTAATTTTCTTTCAAATTTTTTCCTTTTTAAAACCTTAAGGACTAAATATGAAGATTTTTCTCCTAATTATTTTCTCGGTAGCTATTTATATACTACATAAAACTTAGTTTGAATTTTTTTTCTGCAAGCAGTATTTATTTTTTTTTTACATTTTTTTACTATCAAAAACACAAAAAAATATCTCTAAAATACCCGAATTCTGACTTTGGACATTAAGAAAAATTACGAAACACATTAAAGCTGATTTCATACTAAGTTTTACAAAGCATATATTTCTTTCACATATAAAGAATTTCACATCTTTGACTTTCATCTAAATAATAATATAAAATTTATCCAATTTGTCTGTGACTTTTACAAGACGTGATTCAAGTTATTCTAAATTGTTTAGAGTTAAAAAATGCAAAAACTTATGGAAACAAAATATTATGTTTGTATATTGAAGATATATATATATAAAAAAAAAACCTAATGAAAGATCAAAATTTCACAAACCTTATCATAATACCTTTAAAAATTTAATGCGTATATCAAAATTGATTAAATGTATTTTTCTGTTAATCGGATTGCTATTTCTAATATTCTGTTAATTATTTCTGTTATTCTTCTTTCTATTTCTGCTATTCTGTTTGATAGGTACAGTTGTGACTTTTGAGCATTTGTTCCAAATAACACTGTAGAGAGTCTCATTGGTTTTGTGTCAAACAAAATACATCTGTCTAGTAGCTAATCTGATGAATGTCCTTGATAAATATTTTTTCAAAATGAATTTCTTTTATAGGTGTATGATTTTTAAAATTAGGCGTGGCATAATTGTTTACTCTTCTGTCATGAGTAAAATATTCTTCAATAACTTAATACAAAATACGGCTGTAAAGTTTTGCAGGAACATTTAGAATTAGTCAATTTATCATATGAGCCAATAAAAAATTGCAATGTTTTGATAGTTTTTTGAGTATTAAGTTGGATTAAAAAATATTTACAACTTTTAGGAAATATTAGCTATTTTATTTATGTTTTAAACTTTCTCGTAAAAGTAGTAGTGTAACTTTGTAAAAATTTGAACTTGAGATTTTGACTATATTTCGAAAATCGATATATTTCAAACTTCCTGAGATCAAAAAACGTATTCATGATATTATGTGTGCCTGTCTGTCGGTCTCTGATCAAAAATAAATATTTTAGCTATACAGAAGAAATTTGATTAATGGACTTAAGATCCTATTTATAGAATTTTGTCAAAACTTATTTGAGAAAAAAGGAGCGTGGTACCTATAAAATATGAAGAGTTTGATAAAGGAAATTCGGTACACATATTTATCATGTAAAATGTAAACTCTTTTCAAATGTTAAAACAAATTTATCAAACGATTGATCTTCTATCTGTATATGATTCCGCATGCATATAAAACCATATCTTAACTCAATCAAATTCAGTGGGTTATCCGTGTTATCAGTGTGTTATTCTACAATTATAAATCCGTTTGTAATTTGTCCAAAATACTTATTTGTACGAAATATTCAATAAAAACGCTGGATTCTAATCAAACATTTTAATTTAGAAAATGTTGTCTTCCACTGCCGATCGGGGCTTTCTGCAAGGTCCAAACTTTTATTGGCGGGAATGGAAAAATATTCGGGGAAACCACTCCCACAGTTTAAAAGTATTTTGAATTTTGATTTGGTTTAAACTCATTTGAGTCTAATATACATTTCGGAACAGATATTAGTTCATTGTTTCTTATTCTTTTAAAAAATGTGTGAGAATAATATTTTATCTGCCCTTTAAAGTACTGCTTCTTCTGCATAAGCTATTCACAATACTTGCAACTATAGTAGTAAATGATGCAGAAATACTCAATTTTTTCAGTATATTTTATAGATTTAAATTGCACACAAATCAATTAATTAAAAAAGCTGAAATAATTTATTCAGGAGAGACCCCTTTTAATATCTCTCTCGATTAGAATAAGATGAAATTACAATACATATTACTCCTAATTATATTTTTCAAAATTAAAAAAATATATACTAATGAATTATCCCTAAATCCAAAACGAAATAATAAAGATTATTCATTTAAACAACCAATTCGAGAATATGTTTTAAAAACTCTTTGAAAATAAAAAATATATATTATTTTCTTTAAACGTTAAAGAAAAATAAAATAAAGTCCAATAACATTTTATTTGAAGAGAAAATGAGAAATATTGTAAATCTTTAATGTTAGAAAATTCCAAAGAAATTTAATTTCAGGAAAAATGTCCAAAAATGATTCTGTTACGATTTTGATGGTTCTAATTGTCGAATATTTTTCGAAAATTCCTTAATTATGAACATTTATTTCTAATATTATGTTTCTAAAAATAAAATATAACGGGTTATTTTCCTGAAGAGTATCGATGGAATAATCTGCAGACGTAGAAATGCGAACGTAATTTAGAAAGCAGAATTTAATGCATTCATAGGGGCTAAGACGACCTGACCGCAAGCTCCCGATTTCAGAACTGGAGTGTTTCTTCTTCGAGATCCGTATTCATGTAAGAGAACCACCTGAAGCATACCGAATTCGATGGGGCCAAGCGCCCTCCCACGGGTGTAGTGTGGTAGTTTGAAGAAGGAATGACAGCTCAGGTATCATTCTAGTAACCAGATCACAGTTCAAAATTACGATATTTCTTCACGAAATCGGTCATGTATTCCTTTAAAACAGTACGTTAGTATAACGAATCTAAACCCAAATTAGCATACTCAGAAAAGAATAATTATAATTGAATGAAATTTGACAAAGTCATGTATATTGTGTTAGAAGTATATCTGTTTAAATTAAATATGAATGTACATGTGCTTTACTTCACCTCTCTGTATATCTATAAAGAAGGAGAGTAGAAAATTTAATCATCCGTGAATGAAAATCTGAATTGTGCCTTTATATCACAATTGTTGATGTGAATCGAATTTTCAAAAAAATTTCCAAAATGTATATACTTTTTTCCTGAACTTATTTTTTTCATTGTAGCATGAAATTATGTAAATAAGTGATTTAATTACAAATATTTTTTAATATATTCTTTGCTGCTGACGTCTATGAAATATAACTCTACAAAGTATGTCTAAACAATCTGCATAGATATTTGCCTTAACGCAAAGAACAATATCCAGCGTAGGAACGACAAAATTATTTCCTACTAAAATTTAGGTGTGTTTGTATGATCTTAATGAAATGAACTTACAATTTTTCTATCATTTATGCAAGAATTTTTTATAACAATATTTACCAGGTTATTCATGCATGAATTCCTAACCATAATCAACCAGAAAAGAGTTGTTATAAAGCGTAAAAAAATGGATAAAAAAATTCGGCACAGTAAAAAACTAATTTTTTAAAATGGTTTACACTACAAAACGTGATAAACATGGACAGAAAATAACTGTTTTAACATTGTAATTAATGCTAGTATTTTCATTGTAATTAATGCTGGTTCAGCATCCTTGAAGTTCCACGAAATTAAAAATAAAAAAATGTTCCTGTTGCCAAGAAGGAATTTGACAATTTCTTTATTTCAGGTTATTCAGTCCAGAATATTAATTTATGTATGCTTAGAAAAGACGTTTAAATTTTTATTTATATCTAACTAGCAATTTTGATTTTTAACTACTTTCTAGTTTTAATGAATAATGGATTTAATTATGTTGCTAGGGTTTACATTCATATATTTTATTTAACTATAATTTAATGGCTGCCTTTGCTTTTAAGGGTTGTTTGAAATAATTTTGATATTGGGGATACTTTGATACTGCATCGCAGACATCGAAGTACTACAGTATGGTGGTTGGTTGTGACCACATGGGGAAGGCACAAAAAATAGTGTGGGGTTGGTTCCTTCCTACCGATGGAGGACTCGCTTTCCACGAAAGGGGTTGTAGTATGCCAAGTAATATCGCTTTGGTTTCAACCTTAGTTCCCACCAATAATTTTACGATGGTCTGGCCATTCAAATTTATTAATGTGCCTCAAGGCGGGTCGTTATGGTTAACTTGTGATAAAATATGCAATATTTTATGATAGATAAGTCAATTTATTAATAGTGTATCTGCTTAATTTATTAATAGTGTATCAGCTTAATTTATTAATAGTGTATCTGGTTGATTTATTATTAGTGTACCTGCTTAATTTTCAGTTTATATATTTGTACATCGAAAAAATCATGCAAAAAAGAAGTTAAAGATGAATAAAATTATTCACTATTTAAATTATTTTGATTTTCATTCGTAATTAGAAAATTAAAAAAAATCATCATAACTTCTTCACAATGGGAAAATAAACTGAACCTTCATATTTTTTATATGAAAAAGGAGTAAAACCAGGATTATTTTATTTTTTCCAACTGGTCATTTTATGACAAATATTGTTTTTACTTCAAATTTTAAACATTTTTGCAATTAGTTAATAGAAAGAATGTTAAAATAAACGAAACATTACAATTAACTATACATGTCTTTAAAGAAAGAGCGACATGAAATTTCGATTAAAATTATCTGTTCTTCGAGTTGCCACGAGGCGGCAGATTAAATCAAATTCTTTACAATTAATTCGATTTCTAAAACAAGTTTGTTTACCTAATCCTTCAATGTAAACGAGCCATTTTTAACTTCCGAACGAATAAGAAAAGAAGGCCCAAATCAATCGAAATACTCGAGAAAAGTCTTTTTCGTTTCAAGCTAAAACTTAATCGGAATTTACATCCCATCGATCAAACCTCTCGGAATCGAGGTTAAATCTTTTGAAAGAAACTCACATCTGCTTGCATTTTTGCTCACAAAATTCCCTTGCACTATTGATTAAAAAAATAAAATAAAACTTTCCTCTTGTTTCTTTTACCCTTTGATTTCCCTTCCACCTCGCTATTAAACTTTTGCAATAAATGGATTAAAATGCTCCCGGAATTTTTTCCTTCCTGGAAGTGGCTGCAGCAGCTGGAGATACTATTTAACTCCAGGACACAAGGCATCAGGACATTTCCCCTTCTTTGTTTTAAGTTAGGATTTATGGAAGAGCAAAAGCATAAAACGCATTGTAAAATTTCCTCCCGTCATTTGGTGAAGCTATATAAATACGGTACGAGGGGGCATTAGCAAGGTAAGATCGCTTTTACTTGGTCCATACATCGTGTAAAACTTCTGGAAGAAAGTGTTTTCATTTGGTACTTGGAAAAACATTTTCATTAGCTGGTTTAAAAATATTTTGATTGCGAAAGATTTGATTTTTTTTTCTGTTTTCCCTTCTGCTTCTCTTAGCCGCTAGAAGGAAAATGCTCAAAATTCTTCGTGGTATATTCTTTCGGTAGTTTTATTATCGCTGTAATGAGAGAAAAATAAATTTAAAGTAAAGTCTGAATAGTTGTTATAATTTTTTAAACGAAAAGCTTATTTTAATGCAATTTTAGATAATGCGGATTTTGGCTTTATGTTTTAATTTCGATTGTTTGAAAGTTTTCTTTGTTTAATACTACTATATTTAAACTGTACACTCATTATAAGGTATGGTTTTATTTCATTTGTTAGCAGAAGTTGAGATTCGGCTTCTTTCTTATTCTTTAAAATAATTATAGTAATTTTGTGTCCTAAGAATAAAATTTTGCTATGCTTCTATTTTGTTTTAACATCTGGCTATAAGAACCTGCCAAAAGTCTTAAGCCATCTAAAATATTGCAAGCAATATCGTTATTTTATTTCCCGTATTTATTTTATATGTAGAATGGTAACAGAAGGTTCAAAATATGTATACATTTGCTAATGATGTGAAAGAAGTAGTTCAACCTTTTACACAAGAACTAAAACATTTTATACTACAAATAAATTAATTGGTAATGGCAATGAACTTGCCAATGAATTTATTTGTAATAAATTCGTCGAATGTTCCTTTTTTTTCACCTTGCAATAAATTTTATTCATTGTTAAAAAAGCCTTCTTATGCCTGCAAAATTATATAAAAGGTGTCATTGCTTACCAAATTTTACTTTCCCCTTTATTTAATCGATTTTTTTTCATATTGGTTCTTTACAAAAATAATGATTACATTACTTTTTTAAATTTTATTTCCATCAAATTTAAATCTTTTAACATTACACATACAAAACAAATATGCATAAATTATTTTATGCATATATGGAAATGCTTCGTGTATTTTCATAGTTTTCTATTCAGTAAACAAAGCATAAAAGGATTAAATTTTCAAATAAATTTCAATGCACTTATAATTTTGATAAAAATGAATATACTTAGTGCTGCTTCATTTACTCGATATCAAAACTCTTTGCGAAAAGTTCTTTTCAAATAATAAAATTGAGTTTATAATTCGAAAAGAATAGATATTTAAGTATATTACTAAGATGAAAGACATAAATGTATCTTAATGAACTTTGAAACAGTTCGAATTTACATTCAAAAAGTCATCTATTTTCTGTTTAGAAATAAGTTTGATGAGAACGGCATTATGAATTGTCATAGTTAAGAAATATTCTCTGTTATCCTCAATTTATATTGAATGTGTAAGGTCTAAATTTCAAATGATATTTAAATATTTAAAAAAAAACTTTGTCTTATTGAAAAGAATTCACGCTTAAAAAAATTCCTTTTTACTTTTTTAAGATGTTCAATATTTAAAATTGTGTCATCGCAATCTTAGATACATCATTATATAGATAAACTAGCGCAGCTTTGATTTGATTTTTTTTATTTGAAAAGTATGGTAAAGAGAAGCTGTAATTTAAAGAAATATAGAAAATTACTAGGTTTGGAAGAATCATTAAAACATTCAATATAATTATATATTGCATTTAAATCATTGTTTGTTGCATTTAAGTCATTCTATAAAATAAACTGCTTGACCCGGAGTAATCAAATTTGATTCAGAAATACTTTTAGATCTGGGTTTAAAACAACTTTCTTTTGAGAGTTTAATTAGAAATTAAATTAAATAAAAATAGCATATGTTTAATCGCTATTACTTCCTAAAAGGATTTCTCATTTGAATGTTTCACTCAAAAATAATTTTTACACCATTTCAATATAGAAAAAAAAAATCTTTTCCTGATGCCAATTAAATTGCTGTAAACATTCTTTATTTTTTGGAATCAATCAATGTGGTGTTTTTAAAGAATGGGTTGCGAAAGTTTTAAACTCAAAACATCTTGGTTACGAAATTTTACTTTGTAGTTTTGCATAAATACATTAACTATGAGTTTTTGAGCTTTACATAGTGATGTATTTACTTGGAAATTTCTAAGTGCTTCAAAATTATGTCAAATCATTTGAAACAAAGCTAAGACATTTTGATATTTCTTGCAGAGTGAAACTTACTGAAAATTCTGAAGGTTTTATAATATCTGCTAATCATATCATTCAAATCAAATTTGGATCTATTCACTTTTTAGTGTATATAACAATTACATGCTTCAAGAATTCCAAAACATAAATTTGAAAATCTTATATCAAGTATTTTGGGTGACATTTTTCTAACATGAAATAAAACCTCTAATCTTTTATTTGATGACTTGGTTACTTCTATATAATAGAAATAATTTTACCATCTGATAGAATTTTTGATGGGTTCTCAACTTTGCTTATTCAATATAATTTCGTACAAATCAATCAATGTTTGAATTATTTAAAATAAAAACATAGGTGAATATATATTTAAATTTAATTCTTTACTTTCTTTTTTTACTTGTACTTATGATTTATTCCATTTTTTCTAAATAGTTCGTAACGCATTTAATGATTGTTAAAATATAACCTTATATCAAAAAGGATTTTAGTTTAATCAATACTTAGGATTAATATTTTAAATTAGATTTATTGAAAATGGCTACGAATTATATGCAATAATTAATTAATAATAACATCCAACATTCAGATACATAAAAAAAGTACACACAAATACGTTTTCTACTAACTTAAATCAAACATCAATATTATGAAAGATAATTTCATTTTCATTTTAAAAGTGTTAGTTTTATAATCAGCAATTTTCGCAGGAAGAAAAATGAAAAATAAATATATTGCCATCATAAAAACATTTTATAGATATTTCAGGTGTTTGCAACGGGATAGCTGAGAAGTTCATGGGTCTCCGAAAATTTTTTGGATATATTTTCTTCCAATGAAAGTAATAACTTTTTTTTTTGAAAGAAATATTTTACATCTTATGTTTGGTGCTAAGAAAGATATATTTCCAGAATCCCTTTAAACATTATTTATTTCTTTCTCTGACATATATAATAGATATTTTTATTTAAAATAGTTTGGATAGTTATATTCAGTTCCCTTGTATTATGGTCTTAAAAATTTTCTTTTTGAATTATTTATTATTGTTAAGGTATAAGGGAACGAAATAACAGTTATAATGCAAAACTGTTGTGTTAATTATAGTGCTAAGAAAAATTCACTGTTTTATGAATTTAATTTCGTAGAAGATTACACAAACTATTTTTAAAACAATTTATTTCATTCTTTTACTTATTAATGTCGTTTAATATAGTATTTGTAACCGTTTCCCTTTCATTATTTACTTATTGTGTATAATTTAATTTATTAAATAATGAATTATGTATTTCTCATTCTTATTTAATCTCAATTCTAAAAAAATAGTTTTGGATGAAAAAAAAATTACTATAGAAAGAGAATAGAGATGACCAAATAATATCTTTGATTATAATTCAAATAAGAAAGAAATATAAATTAAAGCAAAATTGTGTTGTTGTTGTTGTTGTTCCTAATTCCAGATGGTATAACTGCGCTTTACCCTCTCCATGAAGCCAAAAATCTCTAAAAATTCCAAAAACCATAGCAAGTCAATTAGAATCTCAAAAATATTAAAATATAAACAATTAAGAATATGCTTGATCTGCTTTGCACCAAGCACATTCAGCATATTCCTTGTTGGGAGGTGAGGGATTTGACGTGTCCACTCAAAAAACGAAAGTTTTTTGAGTTTGCCTTTCACTAGACGTATCCAGACGGTGACACTAACCTGGACTCTTTCGAATGTACTAAAGTTTAGCAGATGGGGCTCTCTAAAGAGCACTCTACTCCATCTTTTTGATAAAGGAAATTTCAAAATAAGTTAGTGTTGCATCACCATGGAATATGACAGCTGAGGCTGTATTAGTTAAGTTATCTGCTGTCTCGTTAACATTTAAACCATGTGAAGGGACAGTGTATCACGTACTCCGTGGAGATCTTGGAAATAAGGTCTGAGATATTTATGCTAATCGTGTCCCCCACATTTTTCCAGTGAGAAAAGTGCTATATTGAGGCACGGCAGTCCTTTAAAACTCAAATGCCCCCGAAGATAATTTCAGAGGACGTGTCGATATATTGAAGTCCTCTGTATATTGCAATAAGCTCGGACTTAATACAGAACAACTGTAAGGATTTCTAATTATAATATCAGTAGCACCTTCAGGAGTCTCAATGTACACACCACTACCAGAAACGAAACCATCTTCTTCACTGCCATCGGTGTACAATTTCAGAGCCGAAGATGGAATACTATGAATTGTCTCCAGAGACATTTGTGTAATAAATTCAGGTAACTCTGATTTTTAACTAACCTTGACCAATAGATCAGGAAGGAAATGAATTCGATAAGAGTCAAATTTTAAATCTCAATAAGGTTTTAAAGAATGCGTAGATAAGTAGAAGCTATGTGCTGATCATTGTAGCTAAAGATCTTGTTGTAATATTTTGAAACACAGTGACTTCTTCCCAGAGAAAAAGGTGGTTTCATAATTTAATGCTCCATAAATATTCCATAATTCAATATTGATAATCCAATTCCATAATTTATGACCCAAAGTTTATTATTTCATAATTCTGTATTTCATATTCTATAATTCATTATTGATTATTTAATTTCAAAATTTATGATTTCACAATTCAGAATTCCATAATTATATCATATTCCATAATTTATCAATCAACTTTTAACCTCAAATAAATAAAAAAGTGGAATTTAAATTTTTTAAAATAAGTTCCTGAGTTTAATTGGGCTAATGATATTCTGTTAATATATAGATCTTCAATACTGGAAAAAAATGTAATGCTTAGAATCATTTTTTAATTTTGACAAAAATAAATAAATTTGATTAATACATGTACTTTATTTAAACTCATGTTAATGTTTAAATACAAAATTTATTAATTTTTCGTTTGAATATTTCCGTATTTTAAAGTTGCGCAAATTCTTTTTCTTTTTAGATAAGAGAAATTTTGAAAGTAGATTAAAATCCTTAATTATGTTTCTTGTTATCACATATAAACCTCTCAAATTTTTATTATTAAAATTATTAAATTCCTTTCTATAAGAATGTAGTATAAGATTTTGAAGCTCATTAAGTTAATTTTACTCCATAAAAGTATTTTAATCAATGGTTTAGTACCTTTTCTTAACCCTAATGTGAAACAGACTGAAACATTATCAAATTATTCCCCTTTGTTGCTTATGATCTAATCAGTTGCTAAGTGATTATTATTAAATGAATTATCACAATAATAAATTGCAATAATTCGAAGCTCATTACATTTTTTATTACATATAATCGTTTTGATCAAATGTTTTTTTTCCCTTTGTTTAACCCTGGTGTAAAATGGATTAAACCATTTCCAAATGAGATTCCTTCTTTTATCTGTGTTCTAGTGCGTTTTTAAGTAATTATTATATTAATTATCATCATAATAAATTATAATATTTTGCAGCTCATTTTTTATTTTATAAAGCTCTTTGATGATTGATTTAATTCTTTTTTACTGAAATCTAAAGCGAAACGAGCTGAAACATAACCGATCAGTTCCTTTCCATTGTCTATGTTCTGATATATTGTTAAGTAATAATTATTAAAATTATTAAATGAATTATTACAATAATTGTGCAATTTTGAAATAAATTAAGTTTCTTTTATTTTATGAAAACTTTTTAATCATTGGTTTAATTCTTTTTTTCTTAACACTAAAGCAAAATGGACTGAAACATTACCAAATGAGATCCCTTCCATAGCTTGTGTTCTAATGACTTTGACAAAGTAGTGCAGTGCTTCACGGGTCAGTTCCAAGTAGGATTTTAGTGAGGATGAGATGTTTCACGTAGTTACACTACATTAATTAAATGTCTTATTATAGATCACCGCTGATTCAATGTTGACCTTACCAGACAGCGGCTTTAATTAGGAAATTCCATTTAACTTGGTTGACATGGATTTCTTAATTGGGCATTTGCAGCTTTTTTCTGGAGCATTATTAGAGAGTAGAAACTACTTTTATTTTATTCGGAATGAGATTCAAGCACTGTGTTAATGAAATTCGAAAGAAACGGTAGATTTATTAACTTAAATAAACATAGCATAAAATATGCTTACTCTTTGTTAAACATATCATTAAGAGTGATGTTGATGTTGAACCAAAGAAGATTTTCCCCAACTGCATAATGGAGATTCTTTATCAATATAATCTCGGTATTTTCCTAAAATTGAAGCCAATTTCTTTTAATTATGTTTGTGATTCTGCTTTCACTTTTTTCATTGTATTTACTTATACAGATGCTGGTATAGAAAATATGTGGGACCTAGAAAAGGCCGAAACTAATTTAAAGGTTTAACATAGAAACTTGATTTATTTCCAATATAACTGTTCCAGAGCTTCTACTATCCTACTTAAATGTCTATTTAAAATATATAAACGATGAGACAGTATGTAGATTAGAACTAAGTTTCAATAGCATTTGTTATTGTCCATTGAGGGCAATGCAACTAGAGGAATCAGTTAAGTGGTGGTAATTCGAAACCATAGATATCGTGTACCTACAAGAACGAATTACAGTACCGAAAACTTCGTATTTCAATACATGAGATGCCCTTAGTTGAGTAATTTAAAATGTAATGGATTGGTAGTCCCTTAATTGTGATTCAATTTGAGAAATGGGATGGAAGTCGATCTGTAATCCTTTGTTAAATCGTATATTGGCCAACTTGTTTTAAAATAAAGCTTGTTAAGAGCACAAAAAATTATAAAAGGAAAGGTTGATTCATATCCCACAGACCATACATTAACATTCTTTGCAATGAAGAAGAAATTTTAAGAATAAAAAAGAGAGTTTTGTTCCATTTTCAATTTTTTGTCATAGCATGTGTGATGGATTGATAAGTAAATGAGGGAACGTAGCTATGCCCAGCCGATAAGCGTTCAATTACATTTGTTACCTGCTATTATCCAAAGTTTCTAATCTGCCTTCCTGATCAAAATTATTTTTTTAAGAGCTTAACTGGATGATAAAACCATAGAGAGTTACACATCCCTCATTTAACCATTTCATAATCTTATGTAATAATAGTGAAATTTTCTAGCTAAACAAAATATGTTTCATTTTTGTTTTGTTGTACGACAGTTTATGATGCATTTGTATCTTAGTCCGTTATTTATTGATGATGTGAGAAAATATAATTACTCAAATGTTGTCGCAAAA
>JAPMOQ010004434.1:1631515-1665347 GCA_026543055.1 Argiope trifasciata | reverse complement strand
ATTTAAAAACAAAACAAACGAAAAGAGAAGGTTCCCTTTTCCTCCAAGACCCGTAAAAGAAGAGTAAAGACAGCTATTTTTCCCCTAAGGGAATCGTTTTGCCAATCTCTATAAGCTAATCCTAATTGAATGATACGATCTGAATCGCTTCGGCCGCTTGAATCACCAGAACTAAAGTAAAAGAAAAGGGGAAAAGTGACTAATTTTATTTCACTTTTTCTTCCGTTAAGAACGGAACGGGAATTGTTCTGAAGTAAAGGCAGTTTTGTTTGTGATTTAAGTCAGCTAGGAATACAAGGCGAACTGCTTTTAAATGTGCATAGAAGAGATGAATAACTTGAAGGATTTTTTTTATATCTGTACTTGAGAAAAGAATGTTTATTTCCAATTCTATTCTCATTTACTTTGTTAAATATATGTTGCAGCATTTTTCTCATTTAAATAGTTTTAGTCAGTTGTATTAACGTCTCGTTTTTTTTTTAAAGTAACACTAGGACTATTTTCGGACGACAGTTAAGCGGCAATTTCTCCTCCGTATGTTTGGATGTTTGGTTAAAGAGATTTAACAGGCACCACACCCGCTTACACGACGTTTCTTTGGTTGAAGCAGGTCTCGAGTCTGAAACCCTTTGGTTCAGAAGCAGAGATCTTACTACTTGGCCACCGCGACCTCTCACTTTTAATTAGAAATATAAGAGAGGCCATTGTAATTTGAACATTATCTAGGTGTTGTTTTCCCATTACAACTGTTTTCCATACTGATTTTATGAAAGAAAGAATTAAAAATATATTTAATGAATCCTATGATAGTAAAATGAAATATAATAAAATAAGTAATAAAAACAATAAGGAAGATATCTTCGCAGATACATTCCTGACAAAATATTTCTGTCTCCTATCTCGGGAAATAAAAATTTCGCTAGCAAATATTAATTTTAAGAATCTTCATACTTCTTGTATCAGAAATGAAATTATTAAAATAAAATCAGGCTCTATCTCCCTTTCAATTATTATTGTAAAAGAGATAGAGTCGTTTTATTATTAAACTTAAGATTTAATAAAAGTAGTTTTTTAATATAATAGTAAATATTAAGAAAAGGGACAAATTTCCTTATAATAAAAATTTGAAACATTCATAACACCGATCAAGATTTTTATAAGTAGGATGAAAATGCTTTTTTGTTATTTATCTATATAAATGATAGAATATGTGCATAGAAAACTAAAACTTATCTTTCCATGCTTCTTTTTTTTTTCTTTGCACAGTTGCACTTTGAATTGAAACTTTTAGAATATAAATTTGACTCTATATAACTGTTTTTATAAGGAGGACAATTCAAAGATTTCATTCAAAATTTCAATATATAGCAGAAGAATTTCAATTTAGTTTTGCTTTCATCTCTAAAAATTTATTCCTTCTTAAAAAATAATTATACGCAAGAATTTGATAGTTCATGAAAAATGTTTAACAAAAATTCAACCGTTAAGTAGGTATAAATAGTAATAGATAAACACTATTTATTAAATTAATAATTATGTAAGAAAAATATATAAAATTCAGTTGTAAGAAAAGCAACTAAATAACTACATAACTTATAAGCTACTTAGGAAGAAATGCTTTGATTAATTAGAAATATATATATTTTTATTTTCAAGAAATAGGTTTTCCGTGGGTATCGTTTCTCCATCATTTCTCTATGCAGTGAAATGACTGAAACATCAAATCATTACGTATTTTCACAGATTTTTTTTAAGTTGAAGTTTTCTCTTTATCAAAGGTAAGATTAGAATTATTATGGTTTATGAAATTTATAAGCCTAAATTATGAATTATGAAGTTAATGAACGTTTCTGCACTTTCCAAATAAGTAATTCTTTATCAATATTATTTCATTTAAAAGTAACTATGTCTTCAACCAACAGACTTGAGTTGATGCATGTTAAATGAATAGGAATATTTAATTTTGAATCCATTAGGTATTTCTGACTAGAAAGAAATGATGTGTCATTCTGAAACAGAGAGATAAAAATGGTGTTATAAGACACGAAAAAACATATGACTTTTCGACTGCAACTTTGATTAAGTTGTCAACATTCTTGAAGCGATCATGATGATATTATTATGTACAAGAGACCGTGGGACAAAATAGTGCTGTTATGTTTATTATAAATTTGTAACAAATATAAAAAAAACATAAAAATGCCATTTTTTATGAATTGCGTATAAGCAGAATAGATATCATTGCATGAAACATCTTGTGAAAAACTATCTACAATTTTTCGAACGATCAGAAGACAAACTAGCCTTTATTGAAATGTAAACATTAAAAATGTTTAAATGTTAAAAATCTAAAGCATTCTAAAGTACCATAAAGGATAAACATCTTCAAAATAAAGACGGATTTACATTCAAAAGGTAAAAAAAAGACGAGCAAGGCACGTATGCGCAGAAGAAGGGTTTCGCATTCGCTGAAAGAGCAGACAATAGAGATCTTTTCTAACGACGGGACAAGTACTTGCTACTGTACAGTTTTTGTTCATACGCGGTCCTACTAGATAGACTGTAGCTGACTGAGTGTCAATCCTATAGAACTGACTATGAAAAATCAAAAACAATGTGATCTTACAGTTCCAAAATCACTAACATTGAGTAAAATGTTGTTTAATTAGTCATACATAAGCAGATCGGGCAACATTACATGTGCTCCATCTATCTAGTGAAAAAATAGATTCTACCATCTATTTCTCAATAAAAACGTTTAGAATTTAAACATTTAAAATTCGCGTTTAACGTATGCAAGTGTAACATTAATGATAAAAATATCAATGGCAAAAACTGAATAAAGAAAATACAAAACAATATGGTTTCAATTTAACTATCACTAAAATTACGTAAAAATAGCTTTGATACTCATCTTACTTTATTAATATTGTGGAGATTTGAATTACTTTTTTTTGCTGGCTCTTAGCCGGACTTTATCCCTACACATTCTCACGCAAGCTAATGTATTTCTATACTTTTTGCATTATAGAGGAATAACCTTGAAAACTTGACAGCTGGAAATGCATTTTAGTGAGTTTCTGGCAGGTCTCCAGAACATGTCATTTTAATGTTACAACCAAGATACCTGTCTACGTAAACAATGAAAATGCTGAAAACAAATTTGTTCGCTGAAGAAATTCAAGTGTGTTTAGTCTAGAACTTACTTACATAAATTTCTTACTTAAACTTACTAAAACTTAATAAATTTCTCTCAAGGAAAATTTAAAGGAAATATAGTAGGATGATACTGCTTTAAAAATGTTTTACTTATCTCTAATATGTTAGAAAATTATAATTATTTATAAAAATAATAACAGGCTCACAAAAAAATCTTACTTAATAGTATTGTGCTCTCATGTGCGTAAACACAGCTACAAAAAAAAATTGAAAACAGTATCGAAAAAGGGAATATTTAGGAAACAATATGGAATGTTTTCAAAGTATTTTTTCATTTTCTAAAATTCAGGAAAAAATTATATGATAATAAAATTAATAGAAAAAATAGCATGTTTTTCAATCTCTTAAACAAAAAAAATTAATTAATTGTTCTAAACATTCTAAATAGAATTTTGGTGAATTTTGACGTTTCAAATTTATGGCAATTTTGCGATTATGTTTACCCGTTTGTGGAAGTAATAATTTAAAAACGCTTTGAACTAGATGGATAAAATTCGGTACATTGAGAGTAAACCATATTAATTTTCTGAACTAAAGGAAATAATTGTAAGTTAAATAAAATAAATTTAACAAATAACATATTTTTTTCTTATATACAAAAAGAATTTAATTTTTCAAATAGAGATTATGTTGTGAAAGCAATATTTCCAAAATACTTTGAACTAGATTGATCCAACTTGGTGAATGAACTCTAAACAACATTAGTAAACTTTTTATATTACTCTCATGTTTATAAAAATCTGTTCAAAAAAATTCAAAATGAATATTTTGTCTCATTTATAAGGCTTCAATTTTGTAATTACTTTTACCCGATTGGGAAAACAATAATTCAAAAATACTCTGAAATAGGCAGATGAAGCTTAACGCATTGACTGTAGACCCTATTTGTAGACTCTTGTCTAATTTTAGACGAAATCTATTTAAAATAATTCCAGTCGATGGCTAATAAATCCGAAATAAACTCGATTACTTGAAAAAGAAAGGACTTAGATATATAAAATTTGGTATATTGATGCAAAACCTATAATGTAGATTCTTATTAAATTTTGAATCACATTTGTTAAAAAGTTGACTGTTTGTCCGCCTGTAATTTTGCATGCTCTTAAACATAATTATTAAACCAAGTGACAAAAATAAAATTTTCTTTATGATTTTGTGAATAGAATTGCAGTTCAGTGTAAATAGATACCGTCATTCTCAAATTAATGTGGGATACAATGATTTTAATAGACACCCTGTATAAATGCGAAATATTAGCATTTCGAATTATATTATGCAGTGTTTAGAGTTCTGCAGATCTTTACTTAGACCCAAATTAAAAATGATACTAATATTTTACTAAAATAATACTATCAAATCGCTTTATAATAATCCCGGAAAAATAAAATTGATGTTATATATTTCGAATTTGAAGATTATTATATTATTAGGTTGGTGCGTATGAAATGTCGGATTCTCTTTACATGCGGACGTTTGTCTCCCTGTTTTCGTTATACTTTTGTCTTTGGCATAACCTCATTCATAGTCGTATTGTCCATTGCCAGAGACTCATTTCAGCAAAATAGGTTTTCTCGAAGGTCTTCCCTTTTGTTATTTCTTTTGAGTTTATTGCCGATATGAATTCTGCCGACATTCGCGTCATTTTCTTATATGAGTACAAACCTGGTAATAGTGCTGCAAAAGCTGCACGCAACATAAACCAAGCGTTTGGGGAGAATACGGTTAACGATCGGAAAGTGCAGCGTTGGTTCGAAAAATTTCGGACTGGCGATTTTTCACTGCAAAATGAGCCGCGCGGAAGACCTAAAACGTCTGTGAAGAATGATGACCTGAAGGCTCTAGTGGAAGCGGATCCAGCCGTATCCACGAGGGAACTTACTATCAGGATGAAAGTTGACCATACAACGATATTGAGACACCTTTCTGAGATTGGCAAGGTTAAGAAGATGGACAAGTGGGTACCGCACGCACTGACAGAGCGAAATAAGCTGGAACGAACTGGAATATGAAGTTTTGCAGCATCCACCATATTCACCGGATCTCTCGCCGACCGATTTTCATTTTTTCAAGCATTTAGAGCTGTTTTTAAGGGGAAAACACTATGAAAATGAAGACAGTCTAAAAAACTCGATATCAGAGTTTATTAATTCTAAAGACCAAAATTTTTTTAAGACAGGCATCTACGCTTTAAAATCTCGTTGGGAGAAGTGTATTGAAGCGAATGGAGCATACTTTGATTGAATAAACAGCTTTTGAAGAAAGATATGCAGTTTTATACAATCACTTAAGAATCCCACATTTCATACGCACCAACCTAATAACATATAGAAATTTCAATGTGTAAAAATATACCTTCAAAGATTTCTACAAAAGTTTTACTAAAAGCAATTAACTATGCATTATAACTAAATAAGATTAAAAATTTAATGATTGAACTAAAAGAATAGAATGAAAAATATTATAAAATGTATAAAAATTAGTTATTTTTCAAAATGTTTGATTTCGTATTTTTTAAAATTTCATACATTTCTTTAACGCTGGTCTTCAATTTGCATCCTCTTTAGTCTCTTATCTAAATTAGTCATTTTTTTATCGTGTTTTTATCATTTCATGAGCCCATCGATTATCGTACCATATGCCTTGATTTGTTGTTTCTGAAAATTATAAGCCAAAATTAAATGTTCACGGATGCTCTATTTCAATAATAAATTTACATATAATCCACAAATTTTTTTTATTTAATCTATGAATTCTGAGATGAATTGGTAAGATAACTGATTTCCAGACCGAAAGGTGTTATTTAATTAGATAAAATAAAAAGGAAAGCACTTAAGAAGTTAAACTAAATTTCTCTTTCACGCTTTGAGGTTTCTCTTTAGGGACCCTACACACAGTAAAAAATCTAAACCTAAACCGAATTTGGTGCAAAAATCGATGTCTGACAGTAAGGGGAATAATGAGAAAACAAGGCTAAGAATAATGTATAATTTATCGGTAAACTTTCATTGTTTTGCCGTAACTGGCTTCCGAGTTTTCAACCATTTCTATTTCTAGAGATTTTTTTTTCCTTATTTTCTAGCAATAGGTATACATAATTATGTCGTGTTATTTTTGTAATGTGCAAGATGGATATAATTAAAGAGATCTTCAAGGTATAAAAGTTTTATTGAGATGCATGTTGGGCCTAAAATGACTCCTACCTTACAAGAATTTATTTCAGTGTTAATTACGTGAATTCTTATAAAAAGCACAAAAGATGGTGAAACACCCATTTGTCCAAGAAGCGAAATAATTACTTCACGTCCTCTTTAGAAATGAAAGGATAATTTCGAAATATTTACTTGCTGTTTGTCTTAACTCGTTCTCCAGCCTTCAATCTCTATCCTTTCTGATTTTAGGAATTCCTGATAGATCTTGTCTTCATAGAAAGAATACAGAGATCGTCTATGAGAAAATACAGATATTGTCTTTTCAGTGCGAGAATAGACATCCATGTTGCTGCAAATTCACAAAACATATCTCACATTGCTCTCAAATTAAGGATAGTGCAGATTTAACAAACAAAATGATTAAATACAGTTATATGCTTTAAATTTGTATTTTTACCCTTCACTCCTCCCTTTTTCATCTAATGATTGGATATTTACTTATTCATTGGTTTTCCTCATGATTCAAATGGCGCATATATCAGCTTTCAACAATATACATTAGCCAGAACATTTTGACGCCCGCGTTGTAGCCTAGTGGGTACGCATCTCTCTGAACTGGGCTTTCCGGGTTCAAACCGTGGTTTGGGCAAAGTTGTTCTTTATCACTTATTCTCTCTCTGAGGTAGGTGAAAGACCCTCCCCCCTCGATAAAAGTGCATTCATAGTGTTTTTTCATATGTCGAAATTTTTTTTTCAGAATAAAGGAGTTATTTTTCTATGAAAAATCAAAAAATCCTAAAAAATATCTGAAATGTTATAATATTTAACGTATAAAATTTCGATAAATGGATAAATCAGACTGAATAATACTTAAATTATTAAAATTACAAAATATTTTTAAAAAATAAATTATAGAAATATTTTATATACATATGTAAAGATACATTTTGCTACTAATACAAATTTGAATTAAAGTGATTAAATGGGGAAAAAATTGTTTTTCATCGACATGAAATTCATTGAATAAAATGACGAATTAATGTTCATTATCTTTGAATTTCAGTTTATTTCTCTCATAGGAAAATTGTTGTGACTTAGAAAGATCATAATTTTACAGATAAAAAAAACCTTAACATATTTTATTACATATTTATGTACAAACTTAACATATTTTATTATTTTCTTCGATGCAATTTAAATTTAAGAAACACATAAGCAGAATAGAAATATGGCTCGATGAATGTGTTATACATTTCTGAGTTTTCAAAGATGAGGACTTTTTTTATCTGTAAAATTATGATCTTTCTAAGTCACTACAATCTTCCTATGAGCGAAATAAACTGAAATTTAAAGATAATGAATATTAATTCGCCATTTTATTCAATGAATTTCATGTCGATGAAAAACAATTTTTTTTTCCATTTAATCATTTTAATTCAAATTTGTATTTGTAGCAAAATGTATCTCTACAGATGTATATAAAATATTTCTATAATTTATTTTTTAAAAACATTTTGAAACTTTAATAATTTAAGTATTATTCTGTCTGATTACGTTTTGAACGTTTGAACATTACGTTTTGAAGACCAGTAGTTTCGTAGTTTAATCCCTGATTAGATGGTGAAATCGATACTAATATGAAACTTAATAGAGGTTTAAGATGTTTATCAATTACATATTATGAAGGGGATATTAGAATAGAATAGAATAAATTTCAAATCTCTACTCATTCCTTTGCGTCTAGAATGGTTCAAATCCCTGATTATTGTAATGAAGTGGAAGTTTCAGGAGAAAAATAAGTATACTTGAATCAATACTGGATTAAAATAAAATTATTATAAACAAAAATGCTTGCGGAAAAATATCTAAATAAAATATAGTGAAACGGAAATAAAAAAAATAAGGAAAATTTACTTTCAAAATACTAAGGAATACACAAAAATAATTCATGCCTAACTGAAAAATATTCCAATGAAAACAATGGGAAACATAATGTAAATTATAAATAAACATAGCAAACTATGTTAATTTGCTGGCTTTTCAAACAGGCAAAACATTGTCTAAATATCCTCATATGCATGTTGAATAATACATTTTACAATTTTTAAGACTTCCAATTAAAAACATCTACACTTATGCATTGTTATGAAATTGTAATAATGTTCTTTATTAATTTAGTTTCATTCTAAAATGTGCGATTTACAGATATTCTTAATAGATGCTAAATGGATAACAGACAGGTCCATAATCTTGCCAGCATTGGTGATAAACGAAGAATTTCTGAATAAATTCATAAAATTATCTTCATTTGAGGCAAAATTTAGAGTTCTAGAGATCAGAAGTCCTTTAAGAAAGTAATATATGTTATGCAGTCTTAGAAAATCTGTTTAAAATGGAGATAGTGTGATATAGTCAATTCTCTTTGGATATTTGATAGTATTCATTGCTGATGACTCCAATAGTAGTTGTATGCGGTTTGATTTAATTATTGGTCTGTTGTTTACTGGCTTGCTGTTAGTTTTCACAAGAGCGTTTTAGAGCATTAATGTTGGTCTTATTGTTTTTAAACCTTTGATCCATGTTGTATAGTATTTATACATGACTGCGTCGAATTCGTATTCAAAAATTAGTTTTCTACTCTGGTACATATTACATCGAAGAGGCTAGTAAAGCATTAGAAAATATAGAAACGTTGCCTTTCTCAATTTAATTTGATCATATAATATAATAGTGGAATAGGACAATGACTTTTATCTTTAGGAACTAGTCATCACACACGGATATTACAAAGCAACAGAAAATACAAAACAGCTTTAAAAACATCAAACAACAAACAAGAAGAATAACATCCATATTATTGAAGGTTTTAACATTGGTACCAGCCTAAAATCATAGAAATAATTCCTACTGCTGCATTATCTGCAGAAATCATATTTAAAAAGGTAAGCTATATAAAAATTCGGTCTTGATTTTTTAGATGATTATTAAAAGCATTGATCAACATATTAACTAGCGCTCTTAAAAAAAAATTACATTCCCTATAAGTATATGCATTTTTAAATTTTGGAGTTGTGTCCTTGGTTTCTTTAACGAAACCTAAGATAAACCAATAGACTATTAACAAAATTGAGATATTACTTACTTTCCTGGGCAGTAGTGGATTTGCAAATAAATAAATTAGGCAGATACCTAATAAGGTCTATAGATTAAAAGTAGGCCAGAGCCAAGCCCATTAAAAAGTCCTTAAAAGTCTAGTTTATAAATAAATTTATAATGTATGTTAATTCTATTTATATCAAATTTTAGGATACTATTAACTGTTTCTTTGTTAAGGCGAAAAACACCGCAAAGAAACTCATTACTATAATTATATCTTTATTCTGTTTATTTTCTCCATAATATTTATATATTCAGTTTCTATTTAGTTTTCTTCCCTTTAGTTTTATATATATATTCAGTTTCTATAATATTTATAAACACGTAGTGTTTGTTGAAATAGTATCACGTACATTCCTTTATAATATTATGCACATATCTTAATAGCATTACACGCATACTCGCAAGTCTAACAAAATAAATAAATTGTAGTATAATCATTTTTTCAAAGTTATAAATATTAAGCAAAAATAAATCACTAAAACGTTTAATAAATAAAAATGTAGGGATTTGTGAAATTTAAAGACTTGTTAAAAGAAAATCTGATAATATATACCTTGTTTAGCTTATTTAAATTCCTCAATCCACTCCTACTTTTGTAACATAAGGGGGGAAAAACAAAGATTTGTGTAATTACCAATTTTTTTAAAAATATGATAATATTTTCAGAATAGAATGATATCTCAAATAATGTATTGTTCCGGCGTTCTAGCCGTTGGATAGCTGGTCTTCCCCATTATAAGGACATCCCGGGCTCGAGTCCTGGTTCGGCCATGGTTTTTCTTTATTATGTACTCCATCTGTAAAAAGTGGTTGTGTAAGCTAGTGGAGGATTGCCATCTTCATATAAGATTGATTTTCTCCTTGAATGCTCAGCGGCTTTTAATCTTCAGAAGATATTGCACAAACTCGGTTTAAATCGCTAAATCAGAGGGCTTGTCTAAGACGTAGGGCATAAATAAAAATAACAGCAATAATGTATTGTATTGCAATAATCTACTGTACCATACACTAAAAGGGGAAAATGAAGCAAGTTCTTAAAAAATTATTATAAGACATTTAGACGTACAGACCAGCATTTTGTCTCTTAATTCAGCTATATAGAAGTCTCAATGGTTGACGCAATGAAGGCAAGATAGATGAGATAAGTCCTTTACACTCATTTCCATTAATTAAGCATAATCCAAGCTCAGGAAAAGAAAGAGACAGAAGAAAAACAAATGTGACTTATTTGTAAAGCCTATTTTTGAAAGAAAATATAAAGAGTAAAAAAAGATACTATATGTTTGATATCACTAATAAAAATTGTGACTTTTCCCTAGAGCAAATTAAAAAAAAGACTATATACACAAAACAATATTGGTTTAGTTTAGTTTAGTTTAGTTCTATTAACGTCCCGTTTTAAAGCAACACGAGAAATACTATATACAAAATAGACTATACAAATTACAAAAAAGACTATATACAAAAAACAATATTGGTTTAGTTTAGTTATATTAACGTCCCGTTTTAAAGCAACACGAGGGCTATTTTGGGACGGACCTCGTCATTTTGAACCACTGTCAGATGACGAGGACGACATCTGAAGTAGCACACCCCTCTCCACACCACGCCACACCAACAGGAGGACGTTTGGCCTGACAGATTTAACGTGCAAGAGACCCCCTCACACGACGAATCTTTGGTGGAATCGAGTCTCGAAACTGAAACCCTCCGGTTCCGAAGCCGAGACTTTACCACCGGGCCACCATGGCCCTAACAATATTGGTTGTTGGTATGATGGTTAATACATAGTTTTTATTCCCAGATGATGCAATACAAATCATACAATGCCTAGACATGCTAATTATCAAATTTTCTATTAGATCTTGGGGAATATTATTCTACCGATCAAAAAATGGCCTCCGAAATTTCTGTAGCCGTGGAGCAGTTGGTTTACAGACTGCTAATAGTCAATCATACATGTTCTACACATGCTCTACTGGATTGCAGTCCGGGGAAAATATCGGCTGGTCCGTACAGGTGATACGTACCTGAGATCGAAGGCACTCATTTACGATGTTTGTACGATGAGAGTGGGCATTGACATCCATAAACAGGAATTCTGCTTCCATGGCGAGCGAAACCCTATACATCTAGCGATTTAATTAGTGGCCATTACAATTCTATGTTTAGTTTCATTTTGTTGTAATACATGGCACCATGGATACCACTAAATATCGCTGATCCAAAGTCTAAGACGCGTGACGTCAAGTTTTAGAAAAATCGAATTACGCATTCGCTCGGCAGATGGAGAGAGAGAGAGAGAGAGGAGGAGGATCATTTTGCTTCGAATAATGATTATTTTTTAGTTTCGCCATGAAACGCTTGATTAGGCTTCATCCTTGGTGGCATCTAAAGGTGATAATTTTTTCTCTATCGTAAATAGCCTGTCCTGTCGTAATTGTTAATGTCTTTTCCTTACTCTTTCATGTAAATAAATTTAACTTTCTTATTCAAAAGCGTTTCTTTTCCTTCAATCAGTGACCCTAGATACTGATCTAAATGTGGTTGCGTGGGCATTCTGTCCCATCAAATTCCTACATACATGCTGTTCGAGAGTGACGTTCCGATAGATTTGAATTGTCATGATTACAATTTGAACATACAGGTCAGTTCTGGAACCCAGAATAATTTCTCTTCAAACAACCAATCCTGCACTGTGTCATTCAATTATGTACTCTTATTTGTAAGGGATACCTGATGCTTTCCATATGAAAGTGTGGCGAGAATCAGATTGCAAGCTGAACTTAGACTCGTCGGAAAATATCAAACTAGCCCACTGTTGCAGTGTCCAAAATAAATACTCTATACTCCCAGCTAACAGCAGGCGACAGTGAGTTGCAATAAGTAGGATACATCTGACAGGCTTACGAGCCTACAGACCAATCTGCCGTAAGCTATACTAATACCGTATACACTGTCTGCCTTGAAACTGCCTAACCAGTGGCTGAAAAAAACTGACGAGACAAATCTGATCTATGCTCCGTTTGTTTCTATGGGCTGTAACTGAAACATACCGGTTCTCATTCTACGTTGTAACTGAGGGGGGGGGGGCAACCTATGCTGTAACGTAAGCTTCTACTCACATTACCATCATCTTGGAATCGTTGCCAAAGCCTGAAGAAGACACCCTGGGAGATTCTAAGTTCCTCGGACATTTGAAGCTGGGTACGCTTACATTCCAGACGGTAAATGATTCTACCATTTAAAAGTACAATGCGCTCTTTGTGTCATAATGGTTATTGCACTGAAATGCTTTTAAAACGCTTGCGAACAATTGTATTTTTTTCCTGTGTTCCTTATACATCACATTCTTACACTTATGTCATTTCGACGCTCGGTGTCGTCTGGTGGCCTTCTGCAATATGTATATAATTTCTGAAGATGTGTGTAGCCATTTTACGAGTAATATATGTATTTTAGAGTTCGATTTCAGAATTGTCCTTAATTTATGGACATTAATTTATTTTTCATTGTTAAGAATGATTTGTATTAAATTTAATCAATGATGAATTTCATAAAAATGGTCCAACTATTATAGCTTATCATAAAATAATCTAGTAAAATTCCCTAGAATTACAATACACTTTCTTCAAAGAGAAACATGGATTTACTAATGTGTTCATCAGTTCCGTTCGAAGAAGCTTCAGATTCGGATGAAAGGTCTTTTTATGCAAGATCAATTAAGTACATTAGGTTTGAGCAAATAAGAAAGCTAATTTTTTTTATGTATTTAGGAAACAACAATACAACGTGCTCCGTAAGAAGTTGAAATTATTTCTAATGACCCTTAATTATGCATTGTGGAGCTACAAATATAATAAAGTTAGCCAGCCTCTTTGTTCCCGGTGACATAAGAAACGTGCTAACAATTTTTCTGCCTCCTCCGCCTTTAATTAGATTTGCATTTGCACTTAAAGACCCATCTACAAAGGTACAGGAAAACGAAAAAGTTTCGCTTCTATCCATCTTCCGAGCATTCCCCCTTTTAAAATTCGCATTTCCGCCGCTACCGCTATAGCTGTGTCATAATTTTTTTTTGTCATCTTCCTTTTCTTCGTGGTACAAAAGAAATGTTTTCCACTTGGAAGATAGAAAATAATGGCGTCAGAAATGATGCTTCGTCAACTTTCTCTTTTCACTTTTCAAAAAATGAAAGAAAATGATAAATAATCTTATTGTGGTGCATAACAAAGAGGCAGCACCTACATGAGTACGAATATAAAAGACTGGGGGAGGGGGTTCCTTTAAATTGATAAAATGATTATGAGAAGAATATTTTCGCCGGTGCTCAAAATAAGCATCGAACACAATTACCGCAATGTATTAATCATCTGCAGACAAATTGAAGAATGCTCAGTTGAAGGGAGAATGCTGGGATAGGATCCAGATGTTATTAAATGCAATTTATATTGCTATTGTTAGCCGTGAAAGTTGTTGGAATCATAATTAAATACGAATTTAATTGTTATAGGGTTGGAATCTTTGTTAATTTACAATCCATTATTGCCAACTAATGGTAAAAATTCATTACTTTAAATAGTATTTATTATGCTGCCTTAAACTGCAATTGAATCGGAGTTTTAAAAAAAAGAGTTTTGTTAGCATTAAATAAACGGAAAAGGATTTTTTTCAGTTATTTATTATTTTTATAGATTTTAATATTTAAAAAGGAAATATTAACCATTAAAAATTGTTTATCGAAATATTAAATCTTTACTAACAATAAAAATAAGTGTCTGTGGGTATATTTCTGATGAAAACGATTATTTGAACTTAAGCCATTTATAATATAATTAAAGCTAAAAAGCGTATGGTTTGAATTAAATGAATGTAAAAATATTTTTTCCTACAATAATTTTTGTATCATTTTTAATACTTAAAAAAATAAAAATTCGAAATATTGACGATTAAAATATTATCCCTCTAAAGATTTAAAACTTTACTAATAATAAAAACATGTGTCTGTCGGTTAACAATATCCCTAATGAGGGCAGATTGTTTGACATAAAGATATTTAAAATAAATTAGGAAATTAGGAAATATGTGACTTTGAGTATAATTATATTTTAGAGAGTAAAAATATGTATCTTAGAGCTTTTTTTAGAAATTTTATTAATTAAAAATTAAACAAAATTCAATGATTTTTTCAAAAAATCTGCAAATAACTCTTTTTTTGCATTTTGAAACTTTAAATATTTTTTTAGAAATCTTATGAATTTTTCTTGTTGTGAAAATGTTTCTGGAATTTTGTAAATTCCTTAAAACCTTTTGTGCATTATTTATCAACAGCATATAAAATTAAACAGCAACAACATATGAAATTATCAACACTATATACATTTAAATTGTTCTCATTGTTTCATCAAATATTCAGAGGCGTGATTTCTTAAACTGTTGGGAACCTAGAAAAAATGTTATTCTGATTGTCTGCTTAATTTACCTTAGAAAATGAGATGACCTGACAACAAAAGAGAGAACAAAATTTGAAATTTTTTGTAGATATTTATTATTTCAATTCCATTTTGGTAAAGTAATCATCTAATTCAGAGTGTTTATTGCACATAATAAACATAATGGGTAAAAATTTATATTAAAATGATTTTGATATCTGAATCAACTTAATGTTTAAAAATGCTCTGCAGAGAAGATAACAAGCATCAAATAAAGTATACGTGGCTTAATTGATATTAATACATATAATTTTCAGGTGAGCCAGCTAATGTCGACTCTTCACAAATACAAAAATAAACATTATTTCGTAAATAGTTATTTAAAATTATAGAAAACTTTGTCTTTTAGAGAATACTTTAATATCAATCTTTTAGAAACAATGGACTGTGGCAATTGATGAAAAAAATATAAAATAATACACGAAAAATCTTCGTCTTAAAAAAGAATAATTAATACTTTTTATCAACTCATTAACTGAAAGTAAAACATAACACCTTTATTATAATTTTGGTTAACAATGACAGCATACTATTTTTAAGTGGTGAATTGTTTTTCTAATTGTTATCATACAAAATGTACACACATATTTTGAAAACATTATAATGTCAGTTTTGTGAAAATAAGAATTCACTACAATTACCATCAATGTATAAATCATACTAATACAGAAAAATTAAGAATTTCTAGAGGAAAGAAAATGTCAGGAAATAATTAAAACATTAAAAAAAATTGATATTATAATCATGCATCATAAATATAAATTTAATATGATTAAAGATTAATTTAATTTTCTTGTTGATGAAATTTCATATTAAATTATTATGTTGATAGTTAAGATATGTTAAATTATTATGTTGATAATTAATATGTGTTAAATTTTAATTCTTATTATATATAGAAAAATTTAAATCTGCCCATTTTCAGATGCACATTCAAATTGTGTTCTCATTATATTTACAATAGTTAGTTCAATTTAAAATAGTTAGTGCAGTAACATTCTAAATAGAATTCATTTTAAATCCAATACGTAAAAGATAAAAAAAATTCATTTTGACTTGTCTTTTTATTAAAAAGGGGAATAATATTGTTAAGTAAATATATGCTAATGTCCATCGATTTGTTATACGGAGAAAAATGGTTTCAGTAAATGATAACAATACTTTATTCCTCACAAACACATGGTATACAAGTCTAGTTGAAGCATAACAAGAGCATCATTTACAATAAAGAGAAGTATACAGGCTGCAAATCATTATCAAACAATCGCTGGAACATTAAGTTCTTATAAAATCTCTTGAATATTATAGTCTTCATAACAGAACATTGAATATTCTGGAACAAACACCGAATCTCAAGTCCTAATGGATGCCAAGATTCCACATACATTTGTTTCTTCTCATTTTTACTAAAATAACCAGATGAATCGCCATTGGACAGGATCTTTGAATTAGCATTTTTCAACAGCAATCATTATATATGGGAAATCGCTTTCTTCTTACGTTTTTTGCGATAATCTGAGAGAAAGCAATATTAAAAATTCTTCTTTAAAATACTTTCGACAATTCTTCACACAAACATTTACTTTGTATACTTTTGATAAGAAACAATAAAATATCACTTTCAGGAAATGGGATTTTTTCTGATATACTTCAGGCTGGAAAATATGCATAGAAAACTAAACACTCTATTCGTTCTAACTTCATACTTTACTTCCACAAATAAATTAACCCCTTGTAGATAAATTGGAAAATACTTAGTTCTAGAAATATTAATGAGAAACAAAGCAGATGTTTTAGTAAACAATCTATACTATCATTGCTTCTGAAGAAAATAGTTAGAGTCGTAATTAACAGTTAATATTTGTGCCATAGGAAATATGCATTACTTATTATTTCGCCTTTGTTTAGAAATGCAAAACACTTTCTTAAAACACCCAGCATTTAGTATGGATTATTAGCTACCAGTTGAAATTATATCAAACAGTTTATAATCACTTAGTTTTTATTTCAGCCCATAGATAATAGTTCTTCAAAATCTCTGAGCGCTGTATGATGCTAAAGTTTCAAAACAATTCAGTGATTTATTCTAAACTAAAATTAAACAACGTAATAGAATTTTTTATTTAATTATCAAACTATGTTGAGTTTTTTATTTGTAATTTTCTATAAGTATTCATTTTAAAGTATTTATTTGTTTATGTGGTTATCATTATTATAATGAATGACAGGTGATTTTTTTTTTGCTTTTGAATAACATTGAAATTTTAAAAAATCATTTCAAGTATAATTTTCATATAAACATATGTGCATTTACAATCATTCTCATAAATTGAGAATGATCATACCTGTTTAAATTAAACAACAAAGGCAATAGAAAATGTTATAGCCTTTGTTAAGATCCTCGTTCCTCGGCTCTCAACTAGGAAGGTTTCAAACCGGCCGGAAGGAGAAAGGCCACGTGCTGTCAGGGGGTGAAACTACGAAAGGGACCAAGAGATAACAACGAGGGCAGATAAGAACGAGAGACGCAGTAGGAAGGTTGTGTCGTTCACCGTGAACAAAGGGACAATTTACTAGCATGGTTTTTTTTAAAATTTATTCTGTAAATATAGTAATAATACAATAATCAAGAATATGATTGTTTCTTGGCCTCATTTTTATACTACGCACACTATGGGAATCGACGATTAACGAGATCGGAGTAGATTTGGAAATTGCCACTTAGGAAAAATGGATTAAATGCGGCACCAGCCATTTTGAAAGTGAAAGTAAAGAATACACGCTACACTTGGTGAGAGGAGAAGAACTTTACTGCCTTGAAACATTTTTAATACATAAGGAATGCAGGAAAAAATAGTATATACCTGCAACAATCAAGGGTAATTTTTTCCTGAATGAGCAGAGCAAAAATGTATAGCAGAGAAAAGTATTTCAGTTTTTCTCTAGAAGCAGTAAGTAAAGCAACTGATATTATACAGAGATAGCGGGACACCTCCGACCGGCCAACTTTAGAGTCTTAAGGTGGGTTCAGACGAGGCTTATTATTGTCCACAATAGAAGATCCTGCCTACTTTTGGAAAATCACGTGACCACAACGGGACAATGGCAAATGATTGTCCCTTCGGGACAAACGTTGTCCGCGTTGTCTCAAGCGTTCACACAGGGACAATGCCGGGACAACAGCAGAGAGACAATGCTTGCGAACAATAAAAAAACTCGTGTGAACCCACCTTTAGGAGACAATGCTTGCGAACAATAAAAAACCTCGTGTGAACCCACCTTTAGGCACAGTAAAACTGGATGAGCTGATATTATACACGTGGAAATGTTGAGTATTATTCTTTTAATCTTGTTTCAGGTTGTCGCACCCTTGATTTAGTGGCATGCAAAATTTCGGATGGTATACGAATCCCCGTTTCCCAGATATGTTCCATTTATATTAAATGGCATTAAAATCAAAAAGGAGAATAAAAAACAAACGTTATCTCTCTTTCAAACCTTCGTTCATGATGACCCAGCGGTGAAGAAAACATTATTAATCATCAGAATATCACTCTATCATTTCAACATGAAACAAATGAGTGTATTGTATCGAAATAGTATTCCGAAAATTGTATTTTATTATAAATGAGCAACCGATTATAGATAATCTTTCTAAAATAATGGCAACTGAAATCGAATTTTAATCAATAATATACATTCACCAGTGAAGTTTTCTTATCACCGATCATCGTCAGGGATGTTTTCTTATCACCGATCATCGTCAGGGATGTTTTCTTATCACCGATCATCGTCAGGGATGTTTTCTTATCACCGATCATCGTCAGAGATGTTTTCTTATCGCCGATCGGCGTCAGTGATGTTTTCTTACCTCTAATTAATTCCTGAAGCTTTCATATAGAAATGCGAAATGTATTCATGGATTAACAATGTGTAACACATGTTTCAGCGAGGGAATTAAATTAACATATTATCTGACTAACAGTTAACTGTTTGCTTACCTAGAGATGACTGGTCCTGGCACTGAGCAAAGAGATTCATAGGTCAACAACACACGGATTACAAAACTGGAATGCCATTGATATGTTTTCAGTACCAAATTAATTGGTATATTCATTAAATAAACACATTGAGAATATATGTTATGGCCTATGGATTAATAGACCACAGTTTCCAACATCTATACAATAGGTCCTTAATTTCTGATATATATACGAATGTTGAAAACTTCGGAATATGTCATCCATAATACTCTCTATTTTTTTGTAGTTATTAATAAATACCAGTTGTCTTGGAATGTTTTTCCCCTAAGGCATATAGGGAAGTATCAAAGATTCCATCCTTTTTTTTATTATCTACATCCTATATCTGGCATTTTCGGCGAATGGAAGAGTACTTTTTTTCTGTAATTGACTCCATTCATACAGAATACTTGAATCAAATAAAATAATTACCAGCCAAGTCTTTAATATTCTTTTATTATATTTTCAAGCTAACGCGTTTTTTATGAATTGAACCTAAATAAGCAACGATCAATTTAATAAATACAGTCAACAATTTTATTGTTTATGAAGCAGTGAATATATGAATCTCTATTTTTTTAATAATTTCTTTCACTAATAGAATTATTTCAATGACTCAGTGAAGAAAATAAAGGATGGGTTATCATGCTGATTTCATCATAAATACAAATCAAATTCTTATTATTCAAATAGTTTGAAAATTAATATAAATTTTATATCTAAGTGTCAGTGCATATTCACAATTTTTATTTCTGTTTTAGGTTTAATTGAGAATATAATTTCTCTATCACTAAATGAAAAAAAAAGGATTTTTTCCAAATGAATAAAAAAAATCAAACCAAAAAGAAAGTCATTGAAAGTTTTGTATTTCTTCCTTCCCCCCCCCTTTATTCCTTTTTTATTTTAATATTTCATTTGTATTATGTTATTTACAGAATATTTTTTACATGTTACATTATTTCGAAAATGGAGAATACTCGGAATATTAAAAATGCTATGAAAACGGCTATGGATAAATAAAGAACGAACAAAAAGAAAAGCGAAATACCGAAAAAATATGACAGTTCACACATTTAATTTTCTTTCACAATTTTGTGATCCACTATTGTTCCTGTTATTTGTTAATACACAAAGCTAAATATATTATTTAGAAAATAATATTATTTATTTTCTATATTTTATTATGTTACAAAAATTTAAATAATAGAAATCTTGCAAACATAACAATAATGATATTATTAAAATTAATAACACTATATTTGTTAATTTCTCCTTAAATAATATTTAGATGAATTACTTATAGTCCCACAATTATTTATTCTAAACAAGTTGTTGTATTCAAGGGCTGACTTTTCATTGAAATACCGTTAATTTTACAATAAACAATATTAGAAAGTTATTATTAAAAACTTTTAAATAGTGGAATCAATTAACTTTTGCCTCTTAAAGTTTAGAAATTTTCGCTGGACAGATTTATATATTTTTAATTGCCATTAAATATTTGTCAAATCTGAATTTTAATCCTATTAAATCTGATATATATTTGACACCATATAATAAACATAAAAAGATAAATTATTTCATTTTGGTTTCAAGTTTTTAAAATAATTCCTTAATTTAATTTAACGTTGGATGCAAATATTTTAAAATAAATATTCCTTCGTATTTCGATTTGTTCGTATAAAAATATAAATAATAGTAATTGCATTTATTCTCTGCTAATATATGTGACATGATATGACTTAGTTAAAAGTTAACTTTATTAAAAACTTTTATTCTGTGAGCTCTTAAGTCATCTTCCAATACTCTTCTTTAAATAAAATATAGAGCCAGACTGAGCCGCCAAATAGGAAGAAAAATAAAACTAATTAAAAACCCATCAATTATGAAATTTTATAAAATTTTATTTTGTATTAAAATATTTACTTCTATTCTGAAATTTAAATTTTCATGGGATATCTTTTATTAGTAAAATAATATTCAAAATACTTCATAGATTTTTTAATGACATAATTATTTATGTAATATTTAAATCACTACATAGTTTTATGACATATATGCCACTGCAAAAACTGCTTGATCGAATAAGTTCACAGATATAATTTAGAACTCATAGATATAATGTGACATTTGTCGTGATTTCCTTTTCAAGGAATTTAATTGGAATTTAAATATATTAAAAATTGAGCATCTATTATTTCTGCGATAGATTCTGAGTATATTATTTTGCAAACAAAAAGTATAAATCAAATTTTTTCTTTATAAAATTCCTCACAGATACTCTTTAAAGGATGTAAATAAGAAACTTGTAAACATTTCCTTTTCTTCAGAAATTTCATTAGACTTTGAATAAATTAAAAACAAAGCAATTCTTTTTTCTTCAATAACTTCCAAGAATGTTATTTTACAAAAATACATTATATATAATTATAAAATGTCTGCAATCGTACATTTTATTTTATAGTATCAAGTACCTAATTTTTGAAAAGTTTTAAGAAGAATATTTATTGTACAATTTGTCATGATGTATTTCATTATAACCCTCGAATTGAAACTGTTTTCATTATTTTCCTTAAATATTTAATCGAACCATTTCCTTTTAGTGTTAAAGTAAAGTAATAAAAACTCTGTAATAGAAAAGAATGTGAAGTTACTGTCACAAGGAAATCAAAATATAAAAATCGAATAGTAACATTTTTTTTATTATGTCATGGTAGCATTAACAAGATTCATAGCGTAAAGTAAATATTAAAAAATAAGAATATTATACATATATTTTAAAGTTTATCTCAATTTCCTACACACAAACATTAGTTTGAAGAAACATTGAATATATATGAGGTTTTAGATTGAAATTAAGCCCCGTCCCGATTCTCGCTGAGCCACTTAGCCACTAAACACTATTATTTAATGATTTCATTGCATATGGTATGTAAAATATTACAATGATCCTGTAGTATTTAAATCCTATTTAAAAATATGTTCGAATGAAATTCTAATATTAAATGATCTAGCAATTATTTTCTCAAGAAAAATATAACAAACTTTCTTGAAGTTTATGTTGAAGATTAATTTGCTTTCTTTTATAAGAAGTTACAAAGAAGGTAGGGCAATTGTCAAAAAATTTAAACTTTGACTTTTGGAGAATCGCTAAGTTTCAGACTTTCCTCAGTTTGAAAACGACATTTGGGGATTATGTCTATCTAACGCTTTGTTTCTCTTTGTGTTTCTGAATGTGATAACTCAAAATTGATTTGAATTAATCTGATATTATTACATAATCTTTTAATTAGTTTTTAGATGTCTATTAAATTTCAAATTGAATTTATTCAGAAGAAATCCACCAGTCTGAAAATGTGAGTGAAAATAAATGCATTAACTACAAAATATTAAGAGCATAAAATTTTATTCAAAACATTTATCAACATCAAAATTTATATTGAATTCATCAAGATGCTTTCTTTAGATCATTTCTTTGTCATGTATATGAAAACAATAATTCTATAATCAATGAATTTTTAATTTTTAATAATTTTATAATCAATGAATTTGATGTGTGATCTTGAAACAGTATCACATTTGTGATTCAATCGACTGAAAAAATGACATCAGAAATCTATATCCGGTTTTCTGGAGCTTATGATATAATTTCACACCAACCAAAAAATTATTCAGAATCAATGAACAGTCAGTCAATGAAGCAATAATACAAATATTATCATCAATAATACAACTATTATCTAGTTAAAACTTAATAGAATCTATGGAAAGATGAATGGATTAGAAAACGTTTTAATGATCTCTCTAAATGTTATGAAGTTTTTAAAAAATCCGACCCACAATCTAAAGATAACTTTAAACTCAAAAATTAAAAAAATTACATATTCATAAGCTTTAGAATACCTAATTGCTTCTAGAAACAAATTTTGATTCATGCTCTTAACTAGTTATGGTATAATTTATTTTCTTATATGAAGCGATATTATAGAATTTATCCAAGAAGGATGTGACATATAATTGAAAAATGCTAAATACTAATTCATAAGCTTAGGTTAACTGATCACATTCTAGAATCAGCACTTAACTACTTTTGATATCACTTATTTTCTTATATGAAATGAAATTTTAAAAAATAATACAATTAGGATATTTTGTTATCTGATTATGAATTATTCAATACATAGGTTTAGAATATCTTATCACATTCTAGAATTAACACCTAACTATTTCTGGTGTCGTTGATTTTCTTATATGAAATAAAATTTAAAAAAGAATCCAATTAGAATGATTTGCTATCTAAATGAGAATTACTGAAAGCATAGGTTTAGGATATCTAATCACATTCTAGAATCAGAACATAACTATTTATAGTGCCGTTTATTTTTCTATAAGAAATGACATTAAAAGAAGAATCCAAATAGGAGATTTTGTCATCTAATTGGGAATTGTTGAAAGCATAAGTTTAGGATATCTGATCGCATTCCAGAATTAACTCTTAACTATCTCTGGTGCCATTTATTTTCTTACATAAAATGAAATAAAAGAGACCCCCAAAAGCATGTTTGTTATCTAATTGGGAATTGTTGATTCCAAGGTGGAAAGTTAATATCTTATCACATTCTAAAATTAACACTGAAATATATCTGGTCTCGTTCATTTTCTTGCACGAAATAAAATTTTTAAAATCACCAATAGGATGTTTTATTATCTAAATGGTAATTCTTTAATATATAGGTCATAGGTTTAGATATCTGATTTTATTCTAGAATAAAATAGTATAATCTTATTATGATGCTACTATTAATACTTTAATACAGATTCAAAGTTAAGTTAGAATAAAGATGAAAGGAATATTTTCCCAAGAATAAAAAATAGATTCTTTCAAAAGAGAAATGCATTTTTTCGTTCTTGAGTTAATAAAAGACACTGAATCTTTTAATACATTATATGTGCTCAGAGCAATCTTTTAAAAATTCCATTTTTTTATTCTTCTGTTTGCTTTGTTTCCATCGACTTTTATTTTTCATTAATAAAAAGTGCATCTCCTAAAGAACATAGCGAAATATATAAAACATTTTTTTTCCCTTTAAAAGCTCTTTGATCCTATAAGGTATGGTATATTTAAATAAATCTCAGCAAAGAATCCACTTTTCCAGAGTTATTGTTTTTATACTTTTCCCGTTTTCATTTCTAAAGCCACGCCGAAAGAACAAATCCAAAACTCATACATAAAATATCAAAACAGCTATCATTTACTATTTCAATTTTTTCCTCTATCGAAAGTATAAAAAAAAAAGAATTTTTATACGGAAGAAAGAAATGATATCGTTCGAAAGAGGATCATATGCGTCTATGGTCAGTGACGTCCCCTAGAGCAATTTCCTTGGAACAAAAGCTATCCTCCAACATCGGGGGACAAAAAAAGAGGAATTTCTTCGTCGTTCTTCATTTTTGAACAGAAAGGAGAAAGAAAGAAAAGGATAAGAAATAAAAGAAAAAAAATCTCTCAATTTCTTTCCGGAGCGGTGCGAAATCTGATGTCTTTCTCTTTTTCTGCTAAAGAAAAAAACCTTTTAGAGAATGTCAAGTTTGATGCGTTTAAAGGGCGGTTTCCCCTGGGAGAGTTATTGGCCCCGTGGCATGTACTGACACAAGCGGCCACCTCTAACAGAAGGGGCTAACCACCAATTGACCATTTAAGGAGTTTAAATTTCAGCTCAGTTGTCAATATTATTAAGATTAAAAATCATATGAAAGAAAAAGAATGTATGATTTGTAGATATAAAAATCATCGTATCTTTTAAAATTTAAAAATTATTGTTCAAACATATTTTATCAAAAATTTTGTTTTGTGGAATAAAATTTGTCGTACACTGTTTAATACTTCTATTTCTTTTAAAGCTTGTTCATCAATGTCTGATTCGATGCTTAAAGATTATAAAGAGACCGTCCTGATTCTGTTTTAAAAAAACATACTCATTAATTTATATCTTGTTTACAGACCTCGAATCTGAGGTTAAATTCATCAAAATTTATCAAGTTATATAACGTAATGATCGTTATTTATCTTCATATCCAGATACTAGCTAAAGATTTATACAAATATAGTGAATACCTTAAGGGTTGTCTGTTGTATCACGGCAACAAAAATTTCGAGAACAAAGTCAATTGTCTTTACAAAAAATGCTAACATAAGAACAATTGGACTAACAAAAAATTAAAGCTGTGCTTCTAATTTATTTATAAATATATATAAAGATGTGAATTTAATTGATCAATATCAATCAAATCAATTTGCTATTCATTCTTTTGGTAGTCAAGAATCAACTATTCAACTATCAATTATTCAATTACTTTTTGATAGTTCAAAAAATAAATACACTTATACCTAACCTTTTTAACTATAAAAAAATACAATTTTTGCAGCATACATTTATGTCATCTTTACTGCTGTTTATTAGCAGATATTGTAAAATTTATCCGACCAGATTTGTTTTTTGACAAAAATTTAAAGTTTTCCAGAGGGAAAGCAATCAATAAGATTTAACACATTGCAAAACACCTGTGGAAAATCCTGAAAGTTTTACAGTATACATTTCATTTTCTTTTTTACTCTGTTAACTACAGGTGTTTATAAAGTTCATTTGCGCAGATTTTATTTTGACAAAAATGGAAAATTTTGCAATAGAAAAGCAATGAATAGGACTTTACACATTATAAAATAGCATGTACATGAAATAATCAACGAAAACAGGAAATAAAACTTTTCTTTCCACCAACAGAAAATTAAAAGTGTCCTGTTGGCGGATTAGAAGTGGAATTGAAAACCTTACAGAAATTCTAATTTTTTTAAAACTTGATTTATAAATTACTGATTAATGGTTCTCTTAGTCCACATTAACTTTGATATTCATTTTTTTTCCTCTCAAGAGCCTTTTTTAATATTTTTTAAATGTTTACTGGGAGTTGTACAATATTTTTTATACTGGGAGTTCATTAAAATATTGGTAGAATGAAATTTATATATCGGTTTGTTGTAATTGTTTTGATTTGCATTTTAGAAGGAATGCTTGTAAATGAGCAGCTTCCTATAGGAGGTTTTGCATCATGAAAGCTCTATGATTCTTTCAACAAGAGGAATAGCTTCACAGTGATTATTTTTTTCGCGTTTAACTTTGGCTTGTAAGGATTTTAGAAATTATTTATTTGGGTTAATGAAACCAGGAAACCAGGAAAAATAATTTCAATCTTAGATGTTCAACACCTTATATTGATTCACATCATGGATAAAAATAGAAATAAATGACAAAAGCAATTATAGATGAAAAGCAATATATATTGCAGACTGATATAACTTATCAGATATTTTGTATCAAAGTTCTGCGATGCTTTGCCTAACATAGTAAACAGAATAGATCAGAAAAATATTATTTTCATGTAGAAAGTAATGTCCTTATTACTATCTACAAAATATGACTAGGACCAAAAATAATTATATGAATCACAGAAATAACCAATGATAAATTTTGAATTTGATTTTTAATAAAATCTGGGAATCAAAATTTGTTTTAAATTTTTTTTTTTATTTTGAGTTACTAACATTTTTAATAAATATTATTTTTAAATTATTAAAGTGATTCTTTATTTAATTATTAAAATTTTAGTATTTTTATTTGACATTACATAAAATTGTCAAAATTCAATCGGTAATGAATTAGCTATTGTTTCAAATTGAAATTAATGTAATCAACTTCTGTAACCTACTTACTTGTATTATTCATTCACTTTTTAAACTAAATATGAATTTTAAAGAATTTCATTACCCTTTTTCAAACATAAATAAATCTAAAATGTAGAAAAAGTAATTATTTCCAGTCGGTTTTTGGGGTTTATTTCAAAATTTATTTCATATCACCTCATGTCAATATTAAAATTCTAAATACTACAATCATTGCAAAAATTATTTTTGTTGCTTCAAATTTTCAGCATTTTTAATAGGAAAAATGTATGAATGGCCTCAATTTTATACAAGAATTTAAGTTTAATAAAAAAAAAGTAGGCATTAAAGTTCCAATGTGACTATTATAGATTGGATTATTAAGATACAACAAAATTCAGTATTTTATTAAACCATTCAATTTGTAAGGAACATTTTAAAAAAAGAAATATAATGTATACTTTTATTCCAAATTTGTTGAAGAAGAAAAAATCATATTTCAATTTACATTGTTATGCTGCATGGGGAATTTTCAATTACAAATACATTTTTCCAAATATTATTGTGATATTGCCAAATTGAAATTTATTATTGGTGAAAAACGAAATTATTATCTTAATAAAGCATCCTTATAAGATACAAATAGTAGAATTTCAGACGTTGCATGATCTTTCTTGTTCAATACAGCAATAAAACATAAATATTTATGTGCTTAAATGGTTCTAATTTATTTAATAAATTAATTTCAGAAATAGCCTAAACAATATTCAAGAAGCATTCTTATTCAAAGACAACTCGAAGTTAATATTTATACTAGCCTTATTTGCAACAATATCATCATTCATTTTTTTCTTTTTAATTAAATTTAATCATCTGAATAATTAATGAATAAAATAATTTATTAATAATATTTAGTGAAATGTAAGTAAACCCTAGTGATAATGATGTTTACGTCAATAATTATGATTTTCCCACAGATTAATGTTAAGTACATTAAAAAAAATCCAGAATTCATTTTCAATTTTTCTATATCAATGTTACTCTTTATTGAGAATTAAAATAAGGCCCATTATTTCACTTGAAACGTAAGTAGAATTAATATCCATGATTAACGTTATGATAAAATATGGAAGCAAAAAACAAATAACTAACGCAAATGGTGCATTATTCATTTTTGATACATAGTTTGGAAACATTTATCAAAATTGTTCTACTTTTTTCCTCATTTGAATATATTTCGAGCTGTTTGATCTCATAAATATAAATATTCGTAATAGCTGTTAATTTATATCTGGAAAGATTCCTTAAATTAAAAAGGGAACTATGCAAGTTTGTAAAACCTTTGAGGAAATTTTCTATTATTTCTTAGAAGACAATCTTGGTCTGATTTATAACTTCTATATAAAGTTTGCAGATATGGGTTGCAATGGCTTCAAACTATAGACAATATTTACTTACAATTAATTCCAGTAACTTTAATGCATTTTTTGAGTGTTTGAAATACCTTGCGTTTTATATTTTAAGAAGATTGTTTTTATGTCCAAGCATCCATGATTTTTTATCAAACAATTTTTTTTGTCAAACAGATTCAGTCAATTAAGCGCAAAAACTTAATTATTGCGTTTAAAATTGCTGAATTCCTAAGACCTTGTCTATACTCTTTTGCATCTAAACATGAAATGCCTTTGAATTTTAAAGTCAATTTTAATGCCACTCTGCTTGGAGTTTAAGACAATATTAAGACATGCTCGATCGACAGTGAATTAGTTGGATTTAGAATTTGGTGGTAAATAGCTGTGCTAATTTTATAGAACTGTTAAGATTCCATCCATTATAAAATAACTAACTGATAACTAAAAAATTAAATAATCTCTAACCAAATACATTTTATTACAAACATAATCATAGCAGTTAAAGTTTTGTTCAAAATATTATTGCATTCTTTTTAACATTTAAGATAATGTAACTAATATTTTATACTCAGTACAAAAACCTCAGACAGGCAATTTGCTTTTAAAATTATTTAATGTTTTTAAAATTCTTGTTTGCCCCATTTGACATGAGACAAATCAAACAATAGAAACAAATGGAACTTTAAAAAATTGATTTGTTTTTAGTTCGAATAAAAGTATGGAATGAAAAATATCACAAATTATCTTAAGATCCTCAGTAATTTCATATTTGAACGCAAAAAGTATACTATAGCAACTACTTAAGTAGCCCTTTGACATCAATCAAAAAATCATTTGTCGCTTCCAAAAATCTAATAAATATTGAAACTTTGTAATACCTCTCACAAAACCTGCAAGCAATGATATCTTCAAAGTAAAAATATAACTAATTTGTAATTCTTGTTAAAAATGATAAAACTGATAACGTTATATACATCATTGGATGAAGTGAATTCTAATATTATAAAAACCATGAATGACATTTCCAATGACATCAGAAATTAAACGAAAGTAATTATGTCAAAATCGAAATTAAAATGAATTCGGAATTAAATAAAAAAAAGTTCACAAAAGTAAAATCTAAATGAAAAAAACCTATTTATGAAAGAAATCTAAATTCATATAATTAATTAAACGAAACAAAGGAGACTAAAAGTTTGAATCGGAACTAAAATTTATTTTGGATTCGAACCAGTTTAAAATTTAATAATTAAAAACCTATCATTGTATTTAGTGAGAGCAAATGCAGCTATTATTAAAATATAGATGAATCTAAATAAGTCAATACAAGTCTAAATAAGTCAAAATAAACAATATAAGTCAAGAAAGAAGGAATACAACCGAATCAAAATTACAATCAATAGAAAAAGAATCCGGCCTGAAGACTTTTTCAAGGGTCGCCCTTAGGCAAAGATTCAAAATGAGAGATTTTTTCTGTGAGTCATCGGACAATGTCCAACAGTATTGAACCCTCGTGACCCGAAAATTAAGGCAAAAGAGACATACTAATTTTAACAACAAACAAACAAACGAAGCAACATTAAATTCAGCACCAAATAAAACAAAAATATATAAAATAAAACTGCATAAGAATATTCAACTAAAATTAAAACGGACCACCCAATTAATGAATTAAGAAAACAAAAATTGAAAGAACATACCAGCAGCAGGAGAAGAAATCTCACCATATCAACCCAACTGCCATTTCAGGCAGAGAAAAAAAAAAGATAAATGTAGTTCCTGAGCATCATCTATGTTATTAATATTTAATCATTTCTTTTTTTATTAAAATATTGATATTGCAGTTGTTTTGGAAAAATCCTTATAGTTTATATTTTTAATAAAATTTTTTGCTGCTTTTATAAAGGAAATTTTGCTATTACAAATTGTTTAATTTTATTAAATTGTAAGGAAATTAAATTTTTGAAAATTTTAGAGTTAAGATTAGAGTTTAATTATTTTAAATATAAATTTGTCTATTTTAACATAAATACCAATTATTGTTTTATCATCAGAAATTTCGATCTTCAAATCCAGATAAGTAACTTCAATATGAGTTTTATTTGCTTTTGTCAAAAATTTTAGGATAGCAATTAGTTACAATATTGGAATTATCTCAGTTAATCAAAATTAAATCATCAATTAATCTCCATCCATTTATTAAATAGTTTTTAGTTATTTTTAAATTTATTCAAAACCAAAATAACTTTTAGTTTCGATTTCAATCTGTAGTTTCGTTTTTCATAATTATATTAATTTAGATTTGTTTCATAAATAGGTTTATTTAATTTGCTTTTCATTTTTGCGAACTCAGGAAATGTGTTTTAATTACTTTAATGCTTTTATGGTTGTTATATATATAAATATATATATAAGAATATTTTTTTTAAATGATTGATACTAGTAAGTGGTACAAAAGTACCTAATAATAATGAAGTAATTCAATTTATCGCCCATTATTGACCAGCGATATCTTGAAAGGAAGAAAGATCTAAAACTTCTATAGTTTGCGCTAAAAAGAATCTCCATATACCTTTATTAGAAAATAATAAGAAAAATAAAAAAATGATTAATATCAGCATGTAATATAAAAGTACTGAAAAATAATAAAATAATCACTCAATTTATGAACGCATATTAAACATTACCACATCTGAAGTTTTAAAAGTCAGTAAAAGGAAGAGCGATTTAAATTATCTGTAGAATGTACTCTATATAATACTCAATAAAAAAAATATTTATGATTTCTTTCATATTTGACATGAGTATACAATCTCATAATAATACCAGATTTTATAAAATCAAAACTCTTCATTATTAAATGCGAAAAAAATCTTTTTTTTTTAAATTTCATTTTTACATTTCATCCTACAGAAAACTTTAAAAAACTTGAATAGATGGTGTTACTTGTTTAGAGATTTTACATTATTATTTATCGAAACATTATCGTTATCTTTTTTATAAGATGCATCTTTATCCCGATTCCCGGAATTGCAATGTTAACTTCTAAATTTCCCATCAAATTTCCAGATTCTTGGAACAAACATAAGAAATAAGTAGTTCTTGGATTTATATATATATATCTTTTTAGATTAAATTTCAAAGAAAATGGGGCAAGAATAATAGTTATGGACATGAAATGTAAGCCATGGATTTCACGAAAATGTATAGACAGTAAACTTTACTGTCGACTCTGTTTTGCTCTAAATATATTTTAGAAATACAATTTAATAAGGTCCCTAACAAAAAGTTAACTTTCTAAAATAAGTAAATCGTTTAAATTTCAAATATAGTATATTAAAGGGGATTTTAGCATTTATTATTGCCTTGTTTCTTTACATTTATATTTTAAAGGTATAATTTTATTAGATCCTTTTATATTCCGTTTTGGAAAAACAGCCCTCTATAAATATTCTATTGTTGTTTTATTTTGGTTATAGATATCATAAATCGCCTTTGAATTTAAAGTTTAATTTCCCTCGTTCATATTTTTTTTTATAAAATTGTAGAATTCATTAAATTTAGTCCATTTGAGAAAAAAAGAGAAATAAAATTATTTCGATAGCAATAAATATCAAAAATTCAATGAATTTTTTAAAAAAACATTTAAAAACATTTTTATTTCAAAATATTGGAATTTCTTGAAAAGGTTTGAAATTCTATTCAATTTTGCAAAACATATATTTTTATTAAAAATTTTTAAATTTTTAAAAAGAAATTCTGCTTCTCGTAAAAAGTCAAAGTAAGACTTATTTAAATCTTAAAATTTAATAGTTTTTTGTTATAAATTTTGAAAAATAGAATAATTTAACTTCATCTTTGAATGGCAATTCTTAAACGCTGTTTTTTAAACCATCGGTTTTTTTCCCCTCAACAGAATAATAATGTTAATTTTTAAATGTATCAGCAATCTTTAATTTCTGAAGCCCAAATTACTATACCATGTTTCATAATTTATATAGAGAATCATCTTCATTAATCTTCAAAATAGATTTTAAAAAAATATGTTTGAATTGTTAGATGTGAAAAAAAAGAAATTATTTGATTTAAAATACTATAAATCTCTCCAGCCAAAAAAGTACCAATTAAATTTAACATTAATGACAAATACCTTCTCTTTTCTAATGTTTTCTTTTATGAAAGATCATTGAAGTTTAAACACACAAAATGATTTATTTTTAATTTTATAAGCTTAGAAAGTCACTATAAAAAGAAAACTTTGCAAGAAATACGTAATTATTTAATAAATTAACTCCAAAAATCAATATTAAATATTATATTAAATAAAAATCATTATTTAGCATTGTGTGCATTATATAAGACTATGCTTAAACAGTTTATATATGAAGCTTTTTTAACTTTTAAATTTGAAAACATCGGTGAAAGCTTTGTTCCACAAATTTCCTGCACTTCAATAAGTAATTAGTAATAATAGCTAGAAATAATAAGCAGCGACAAATCCAATAAATAGCAAGTATTAACACTAAAATAAAATGTATATCAAAGCAAATGACTATGAAAAATTATTATTATTATTTGACTCTAGTGATGTCATGCATCAATCGGTAAAATGTTTAGTTATAAATGTTCCAATGTTATACATTAGAACTTACAAATATAAAACGCAGTTATGAATATTATCGTCTTTAACAAAAAAAAATCTAGTTTAAATTTCCCAGATAATTTTAAAAAATCATTTCAATCCCAAAAATATATTTTGGCATCTTTAAAATGGGGTCTGGTAATACATGAATCACGAAATAAACAAGTTTCTTCAATCATTTATAATTCAATTTCTAAAATTGTTTTTTTACTTATAATTTTTTGAAAAATTAGCTTAATAAATTCAATTAAAAAACTTAATATATGAACAGGTACAGGGAGGGAGATGAATATTCTGAATTTCGAATAAAAATAGATATAAAAGGATATAAAAATGATTTAATGATTTGTTAAAATCTTCATAATCAAATATTTATATAAGTGTAATTTTTTTCTGTTCTAAAACAACTATTATTAGTTATCCTTTATTCATTCATTCTTCATAATTTATTTCAAATATTATTTCTAGAAATCATAGTCAAAGGAAGTTACTATTTATAAACAATCATTAATATTATTGTAAAATCAGACGTTTTGAAACCAGAAATCTGTTGAAGTTAAGGTGCACAATGGATACTCAGATTTCTAAACCGTCAAAAAATGTAATATTTTCATTTAAATGAATAACTCTTTTCCGTTAATTGTTTTAAGACTAGTAGAAAGCAGAAAATGTTCGAATACCTTGTGTCAGATTACGACCAGAAAATAAACTAATTTTATTTTTGAGATATTCCCTAATGGCTCTTAAAGCCTTTCAAAGCTCTCTTTAAAAGAAGAATCCTTCAAAGATTAAGTTTTAATTTGTTGGAAAATTCATCCAAATCCTCAAAAAGTATCGGAAAGTTCTATTTAATTTAACTACTGATTCTCTTTATATTTTATTTTTACTGCCTCTAATACAAATTTTTTGCTTTAAGTTTTTTTTTTTAATTATTTTGAGAAAATTCGTTTGTTTGTATTGAAGTATGATTTTATCTTAGTTATTTCAAGTGTTTCGGTACAATCAATAATTCGGTATATA
>JAPMOQ010004434.1:1567743-1611515 GCA_026543055.1 Argiope trifasciata | reverse complement strand
TGTCCAACAGATACACCCTTTTCCATCTTAATTTCTCTGAAAAGATAAGCAATTGCTGATACTAAACCTTTTATTTCAAAATCATATTACTTTTAAATATGTGATTAAGGAAACATCGTACACGTTGAAAATAAATTTTTGCAAATGTCATGTTCCAAAGGAAATGAATCCCTACCACCCCCTCAAAAAAAGAAATGAAAAATGGAATCTTCTTAATTCTTTTCTACAATTTAAATCTTGATAAATGAATTGGATATAAATGAGCTTCTTTGTTTACTTATTTTAATGCTTCCTTATGATAACCTCCACAAATAAATAACAGAAAGAACCATTCGGGTTTTTATATTGAATTTTTCTGCCATCTAATTTTGACCTTCCATTTCAAGAGAGTGAAAGAAAAATATCATGTAAAACAGAAAAGAAAGAAGACATTTTCTTCTAGTCCCTTTTTCTGGGCTAGTATCACGACTAGGGAAGACGTCAGTATAAGGTAAAATCTATCTCCTCTTTTTTGGTTTGTTCTTTCTTTTATTGCACATTCCTCTGATATTCTTTCTATCTCGAGGACTCTACAGAGGAACAGTAAACTATCCAAGTATGCAGGTAAGCAAGGAAGAGAAATATAAGATATAATAGCACCAATTTAAAAGATTTTTTTTTCTGGACAGATGTAATTTAAGCGAAAACATTTATGCATGTTTGTAAGGAACACAAAATTTGCTCTTGAGTAGAGCTGCATCTGTGGTGGTTAAATAATATGTCCTTTATTTTTTCTTTTACTTGGTTTGATTTGTGTGTGTGTGTGTGTTTCTATAAACAAAGAGCTTCGTTTTTTTTCTCCTTCCCACTTTGTAAGATACTGAAAAGGCATTTATCATACTCCTTTATTCTTTGTAAATAATAGTTGATAAAAAATATCTTTATTTCTTCAACTATAGTCGTGAAAGCCGGCGCCCTGGCATCGGGGTAGCATGTCTTCACCATAATCTGGCTGTCCCGGTTTGGGCATGGTTGTTATTCTGTATTCTATCTATGAGTAAGTATTGTAAATGTACCCCTCTGTTGAAGGGCTATGAGTAAGTATTGAAATGTACCCCTCTGAAAAGGGGTTGAGCAAGCGTATTTGAAGCATGTAGGGGCTAAATCGTAATCTTGGGTTTAAAAAAAAGAAGAAAAAAACAAGGGACACTAATTTAGGCTTAAATGGCTGACAACTTTTTGTCAGTGGGCTAGTAAAAAGTGCCATAAGTAACAATAACGACAACATAGCAGGCATATTATTACCAACTTAGAAAATCCCACAAGGAGAAGAGCACCTCTTATTTGAGGATGAGAAGCTTCCAACATGAGCGTTGGTTCTCGTTGCACTGTAGGTATATGAAATGGTGGGGGTAGGGGAATCTATCTCCCATCGATGACGGAGTGTACTTCCTTTGGGAAGGGCAGTACCTTTGCTTGTGATGATCTTTAAGGCTCAACCACTGTTCCCACCAGTGATGCTGTTGCGGCAGTCCTGTCGTTTAAGTTTTTGCATGCCTTCAGGAGAGTGAGATTATTACAAACTTAGAAAAAATATAAAATCAGATCTGTCTTTTCAGTAGCACGATTTTTTAAGTAAGATTATTTTTTGCAAAACGTCTAAAGCAGTCTTTTCTTTTTCAGTATCTCAGAAAGTGAGATTTACACTATTTCAAGGGTAAAATTTAAATGCTAAAATCAAGATAGTTGCTTACGCATACACTCTGTAAAAAACAAAAAATAATAATTATAAACACACGAAATTGCTTAGGAATTTTCATGAAATTGCATGTTTTAGACACCCGAAAAATATATTTTGGAGTTATTCTTAGTCAAGAACATCTTGAGCAAGATAACTGAAATTTTTTATTTGGATTTCATACCAATTTTCATACTCAATATTTCATATAAAAATCTTACAAATTATGTAATCTAAACTGTTTAGATCCGTCGAAGAAAGTACAGTTAATATGGAGCAAAATTTTTACTGAAAGTATGAAATATCCAGTTATTTTCAAGGAATTGTGCAATTCTTTTCCAAGATAAAATTCTGACAGAATGTGGCAGTAAATATGTGCTTTTTGAAATACTATGCATTTATCTTTACTTTTTATCAATGCATTTCAAATTCAAACATAGTTCGTTTGTCACTACAGGCCAGTTATTTTTTTTCTGAAAGCCTTCAGAAGCTAAAGGATTTTCAAATATATGTTGAAATCTAGTTGAGCATGAGATTTTATAATTTTTTGACTATATAGCATTTTTATTATAAAATATTTTCTTTATTCAAAGATATTTTATTAGTTACAAGTTTTCCACCTTGCATATTCAATAATTTGTTACATCCTTTTTTTATTTTTTAATAGTAGATAATTATTGAAATTTTCCCCTGCGAAGGCTGAAAACCTATCCATCCATCTATGATAAGTCAAAAGAATTAATAGCTCATGTTCTATTCTACTGCTAATTCAATTGTAAATTTTTTTGGTAGTCAATAGAAATTTTCTTCAGCGAAGACCGAGAATCTAATCTTATGTTTCCGCTCCTACAGCTATTTTAATTATGAAGTTTCTCTTTGTGGTAGACAATTATTGAAATCTTGACTAGTAAAAACCGAGAACCTAACCTTCTATGATAACTTAGAGGATTTAATAGTCCAAGTTATCTTCTACAATTACTTTAATTAAGAATTTTTTATTGCCTTTCTTTAATTCTTTCTTAACTATCTGCTCTTCGATTCTAGGTTAGACTGACCATATTCGTTTGATCTTAGCATCTACTAATATCTAAAACCAAATATTTATTTTTAAAATCATTTCTTTTAAAAGAAAAATATTTTAATTGATTTATAATTTAACCTGTAAGAAATTCGCAATCAAAAATTATTTAGTAAATAGTCTTTTGAAATTCTTTTTTTTAAATATTTATATTGTTTGCAGTAGAATCAGCATTGTACTATTTTGGAAAAATTTGGAGATAAATCCTTATTTCAAGTAATAAGAAAACAAGAAATGATACCAAATTTCATTTCCAGCAACTTTATAAATAATTCTAATTCAAGATTGAATAATGAAATTCAATTTAAATTTGGTTAAAAGGCATGATTAAAACATAATCGGTCTTTGGGCATTGTTTAAAACCTTTGTGAACGCATTCAACGCTGTTATTATTCATCATTAAATTTTATTCTTCCATAAAGTACTACAAACGTTTACAATAGAGCATTATCTAAATCATATTTCATAAATTTCAAAGCAATACTTAATTAAAATTATTTAAAAATTCTGAACGCACCTGATTTATTTTGTAATTTTAGAAGATAGGATCTCCTTCCTAAAAATTGTTAGGTGCGCCGCAGTTTCTAGTTAATGACTGTATCTAACTTTCACAACTTCTTATATCGTGGTTTAACTTACGTAGATATACTACACGTATCTGTTCAAGCACAGTTTTAACACATATGATTATAACTGAGAATTCACGATATGTTGCAGGAAATGATTTATGCCATAAATTCAAAGAAATATAAAATCAGACTTATTTTATTTTGTTTTAGTTTTAAAATTATTTTTCCTATTTTATGTGTTGTCTCTAATTACTTGAAAATATTTTCAATTTTTTTCATGCAGTGTAATTTTAGTTTTAATTATAATTTATACGATATTAATTATTCCTTTTTAACCAAAAAATACATTGTTAAAGGAAATATATCTAGGCATTCCTGTAGTCTGTTTTCACTGCATATATTTTTAAATACTAATATATTGGAGTAAAATGTATCCAATGCATTTCTTATTTTCAATAATATCATAAAAATGTTAACTTCATATAAAAATGTTAACTTTAAATGATAAATATTTTGATAAAAAATACATATAATTTTATCGACTGTCGGAACATTTTCCATCATTTTGCGTCCTTCACCCTCTAATCAAAAATATATAATTCAGTTGAAATACTGCCATTCGAAAAGTTTCTATAATTTTAAATAAATATCCATATATTTCAATTTGAATAAATTTACTGTGAATACTTTAAAGCAAGCATAATTCTATATCAAATATTGCTTACTAAGGCATTTTCAAAACATTTGATAGTAAAATTTAATAGATTTCTTTTAATTTAAAGCATTTTAGAGAAATTACAGTATGTTTTTCATTCTAAAATACTCCATTCATTTTTTTTTTTTATTTAAACATCATGACAGTGTAGAATATTTACAAATTCCTTAAATACTTTTTAAAGTAAGTAATACATGTTACATGAATGTATAAAAATATTTTTTAAAGTATTAAAATATTTTTCAATATTTATAATATTTCTTAAATATTTTATATATTTAATATTTTTTAAAGGTCTCATTACCAACCATTGTCTGATGAGAGTTTAATTAACTTTTGCTCAAAAGCAGGAAATCAATTTTTAGCACCGAGTGAAAGGAAAATGATATAAAACTGAAGAATAAGAATTTAGAAATTTGTTATCCTGCAAAAATGTGCTTATTTTGACTCTGTGTGATTCTTACATCAATTATTTTACAAGAGAACGATTAGCAAAAGAAATTTAACATTTTTTTTTCTTACAAATATCTAAAATAATAATAAATACGCCAATATTAATCATAGTAAAAAAAAATATTTTTTTTCTAATTTACAATAAAAGTTGAATTAATAACTTAATAATGCATCATGAAAGAATACGAATAGAATTCCTTAAATGATCAGTTATTTTAAAATTTAAAAAAATTATAATGATTTCTATAGTATGAAATAAGAACATTATGTTTTTCATTTATCTCACTTATCTTATTCACAATAGATTTTTTAGAAAATATTTTATTCGTGAAACTATTTATCTGAAATGCAAAAAATATTTTATAGACATTTAATAGAAATATAAATATTTTTACGCTTTTATTATAATAAGCAAAAAATACCTGCTACAAAATGTTGTAACTACATATTAATGTATGTTGGATAAAAATAAACTTAAAGGTAATGTGTATTGTGCTACAATCTTATTAACCAGCTATATTAATCTTTGCTAAGGAATATTATTCATCAAAAGTTTTTTTATCTGGTTTGAAGTATGACTTTTATTCTTTAGATTATTTTTTTATTTAGTAACCTTTAAAATTCATCTTCTCATTTTAATCCAAAAATTTATTTAAAATCAAAAACTCATTATAGATATTAATATAAAAATAAGCCTACTTCACTCTCTCATTGATCTTGAACATAATCAATAATTAATAATTGTATGTTCCCATTATTAAATATAAAAAACATACACCAATCCTTTAAAGTTTTGAAAGATAATATCATGTCTTCGAAGAAGAAATGAAGCTGCATTCGCTAAATAAATCAAACAACATAATTCTCTATTTTAAAATATTAAAATAATGTTGATTAGAAAATGGAGATAATCGAAAACAAGAAAAAAAATGAAAATTAAATTCTCAATACCAAGTTATGAAAAAATTATGGTCATAAAACCTAAGCAAAAGTAGTCATAAAACAGTCTTTAATATTTTCTTTGTGAAACTACACAAATAATTATACAATTTTCAAATACATTTGGATTCTGTATTTGTTTGATTTTCGATATAGTAATGTCACGAAAGTTTTAATTAGTTATAAAAATAACTTTTCAGAATGAATTTCCATCAGAAAACAAATTAGTATATATAGATTAAAAACTGGGAAACATTCAGATTAATTTCTTCAGCTTCGTCATTTCTCACCTGTTTAGAGGTCTGTAACATAAAATTATTGTCTAATGAAAATGATATATTTTTACCGCTTCTTTTATACATTTTTTTTTGAAAAAAATTGAAAAAAAAAGATGTTTTTTAAGATTTTATTATTTGACATAAGGAAAAAAAAACAAAATATGTAGGTTTTATTTTAAGGTTAATTTTAATAATCTTTAAAAAAATTAAGGTGGGTTAATTTTTTAATTTTTTATGAATGCAAAAGCATTTAGTTTAAATATTAGTTTACTATCTCGAGTTATTGTGGACGAAAAAACAAAGTTAAATATTAGTCTTTGTATGATAGTTTTTAAAACAAGTTACAAAACAAAGTGATATTTGACATTCTGTAGACTATTATTTGTTATCTTTTCTTGCTGGTTTACCTTTGGAATTTCTTCACGGAAGTACAGAGTACACTGTCTCGATGGATTTGATGTTTTTTCAGTTCCAGGAATCACTATCTTCATAATCCCTATTTGAAAAATCATCACTTTCGCTATCTTGCATTATCGCCGTTATTTTGCTTTTTTTTTCAACACAACTATTCTTCTTTATACAATATTAATCCACTATCAAAATTACAATATTCCTCCTAAAAGAATCGCGAAACCAACAAAACTTAGCAAACGGTTAATCAAAGCAGAATAATTCCTTTCATTTTCCCTAGACCGAATAAAACTGTGATAAAACAAATCGTGCTGACAAATTCTACTTCGCCCGAAATTTCTCGGGATAATAATTATCTGTAATACATACTAACCAGAGAAAATTCGTATTAATATGGTACGCGGCTAAAAAATACAATTAAATTATGTGTAAAAAGTCGGGTGAAAAGCTAAAAAAACAACAGGTATTGAATTTTCCTGAGCTTTTTAACCAATCAAAATTTGATAAATAAAATAACAATAAAAGAACTTTGCATTTATTTTTCTTGATCAGTGAAAAACTTTGAAAAAGGAAATAATTCTATTTATCACGACGATGCTTTCGGGCGTTTTATATTGAATTTTTATTACATTTTGGGTTAATCTTCAATTTAAAATGAGAAACTGGAAAGCTGAAAAGTAAAAGAATATTCCTTTCTATTTTTTTCTATCCCAGTATTATGACAAAAGCGTTAATATAGAGCTAAATATCTATATCCTATTTTACGCCTTTATTTGTTTATTGAACAGCTTGCACTCTATTTCAAGAATTGAAATGGGTAATAACATAAAAATGATTATATGCAAGAACAGACAGGGCATTATCACATATAATTCTTAAAAATTTAAAAGAGAAAGCTAAAAAAAATTTCTGATATACCAGAATTAAATTGAATTTCCCAGCACATATTCGAATTCTGCCGATCTTTAAATGTAAATATACTTTAGCAGTTGCGTGGATAAGCAGAAAATAATTTTGGATTTTTAATTTCAATTTATTACGTTCCGTAGGCAGAATATATACAAAAAAAGTTCTAAAAGATGTGTACTTCTACATCGCGACACAAGACCAAAAGAGACATAAATATTTCCTTTCAGTGGTTTTACTAAGAGATTTTTATAAGGATTTATTGACCAAGATTCGATATGGGAAAGGAAATTTTAGTTATTCTAAAGATATTATTTGAATCATTGGAAATTTTCATTCCTTCTGAGGTCAGTTTCTAGAGCGCAGGTTGAAAATAATTGAACATAAAGTGGGAATTGGATTTTTTGGAAATTTTCGCAAACATCTGTAGAAAAAAAGAAAAAAATTAGACTTAACTTATATATTTTATGTTAAGATAATTAGATTTAAATAATTAGCTAACATTTTGAGAATTGAAAAACAACTTTCAATCGTTTAAATTAAGATAATAAACGCGATATTCTCTTAAAATGTGGCAAAACATATTTAGTTCAGTAATATTTGTTTCATGTATGAAAAGCAATCCAAATGAATATGATATTTATTGGTATTACTGACTATGTGAAAAAGAAAAAAATATATAGTGTGGTCTTGTTTTGAACAAAATTTTATTTCAAACCAAACTCCACAATCATTGTGTTCTGAGTATAAACTAATAAAATGTTCTTTTGTTTTGTTTGAATGCAAAAAAATCATCAGACACAGGCTTTTTTAAAATTCTTGTTATTGAGACTTGCAAAGAATTTTCAATTGCAAATTAACAGAAAAATTGATTTTCAATGCCAAATATTTTTGAATAGTTATCAGATTTAATTCTAAAGAAGAAAAAAAAACCAACATATTTTTAACATCAGTCAAAATGTGCTAAGAAAAGGTTTAAAATGGTCAATTGACTTAAATTAATAAAGACAATTCGTAAGAATTTAGAGAACGGATAATTTGGAATTGAAGTTGTAACTTTAGCTGACGTTAAACAGCCATATGTCACTATTTTTTGCTTCATTTTCTAATAACTCTAAAAACGAAAAATTGATGCCTCAAAAGTTATAATTGTTGTCAACGCATTTTGTGGCTTCAACAATTTGTTGTCCATGTATTTTAAGACTTCGAAAACCTCAAACTAAACCGACATAATGTTCTCACAGGATAGTAAAATAAAAGTACCTAACTGTAAAACAATATCACATGTTTAATAGAAAAAATGAACTGGAATAATAAACTGATTTGAAAATTTTCCCATAACATAAGTCCTTTTTAATAAAATGGATACGGAGAAATTTCGGATTTATTTTTTGTGCATTTTATTAAAAAAGTTTAATAACAATAAATAAAAATGCTGATAATAAACCAGAAGAAGAAATTGATTATTTTATGTTTAGATATTATAATGATTATTATGTCGGGACAACTTTGCATATGAAAAAATATTCAGAAAAATCAGAAAGCCAGACAAATATATTCTTTTTTCTCTTCTTGGACTAGTATAAAGAAAAGAAAAGAAAAGGCATCAGTCTAGAATAAAATCTATATTCTCGTTTTATTTCCTAATCCTTTGTATAGCTTTCCTCGCTTCATTTCTGTTTTAATAGTCTTTGGAAAAGCAAAAAAATTGTGACCGCAGGTGAGCACAGGGAAAAGAATATCAAATATAGTCGTTCAGATTTACATGAGAAAAGCAGTGGATTTTTCTCATCTGAATCGAAAAAGAAAATATTACGCATGTTTTAGAAAAAAATTATTTCACATGTACTACTTTATCATTTTTAACAGCATTTTCTTCCTCCTTTATTGGATAGTTAAAAATAAGATGATGTTTTCTCCAAAGAAAGCAGTTTTTTAGTCCCTCTTTTTTAACGTATTTTTCATATTTATGAGCATTGAGGATCTAATGGAACAGATTTATATGCTCTGAAGTTTAAGATTTGAAATATTAATGTTATACATTAAAGTGACAAAAGTCATGGGATAGCAATATGCAAATATACAGATGGCAGTAGTATCGCAGCGAAAAAGTACGCGCAGTTCGTTTTCCAGAGCTTTCATTTGTGTTCAAGTTATTCATGTGAACAGGTTTTTCGTGATTTATGGCGGCACGACGAAAATTAACAGACTTTGAACGTGGAATGTTAGTTGGAGCTAGACGCATGGGTCATTCCATTGTGGATATCGTTAGTGAATTCAACATTCCGAGATCCACATTATCAAGAATGTGCCGAGAGAATGAAATTTCAGGCATCACATCCAGTTCATGGACAGCGCAGTGGGCGACCACCTGCACTTAACGACCGAGACGGCCGACGTCTGTGTAGAATGGTCAATGTTAATAGACACGCAACACTTCGTCAAATAACTGCAGGAATCAATGAGGGACGTGCCCGATAGGACTGTGCGGCGAAATTTGTTTTCCTTGGGATATGACAGCAGAAGTCCGACTCGAGAACCTTTACTGACAGCACGACATTACCTGCAGCGACTCTCCTGGGCTCGTGAGCATATCGACTGGTCCCTAGACCAGTGGAAAACCGTGGCGTGGTCAGATGAGTCCCGATTTCAATTGTTACGAGCTGATGGTAGAGTTCGAATGTGGCGCAGACCCCATGAAGCCATGGACCCAAACTGTCAGCAAGGCACTGTTCAAGCTGGTGGTGGCTGCATAATGGTGTGGGCTGTTTTTACATGGCATGGACTCGGTCCTCTGGTGCAACTGAACCGATCATTGACTGGAAATGGTTATGTTCAGCTGCTTGCAGATCACTTGCAGCCATTCATGGACTTCACGTACCCACACAACGATGGGATTTTTATGGATGACAATGCGCCATGTCACCGGGCCACAACTGTTCGTGATTGGTTTGAAGAACATTCCGGACAATTCCAGCGCATGATCTGGCCACCTAGACCACCCGATATGAATCTCATCGAGCATTTATGGGATATCATCGAAAGGTCCGTTCGTGCCCAAACTCCTGCACCATCCACACTTTCACAATTATGGACGTCTATACAGACAGCATGGCTCAATATTCCTGCAGAGGACTTCCAACGACTTGTGGACTCCTTGACTTGTCGAGTTGTTGCACTTCACCGGGCAAAAGGAGGACAGACACGATATTAACAGTCTTCCCATGACTTTTGTCACTTCAGTGTATGTTGTTGTTTCTAATCGCAAGTCGTATAGCTTAGCAATACTACCTCCATGAACCAAAAATCTCTAAAATATTCAAAAACAACAGAGGTTCCTTAAAAACAATAAAAAAACGTCATCTCAAAAACAGTAAAATGTGAACAATTAAAAAAATGATTGGAGAAGGCTTGATCTTCCTTGCACCAAAGACATTCAGCAAAGATTCTCCGGCTCTATTAGAAAATGAGGGATTTGGTGTGTCCACTCAAAAAACGAGAGAGATTAGTATACTGTTTTCTAGAGATATCCAGATGGTGACACTATCTACGACTCTGACCAAGTACCAAGAGTGAGCAGGTGGGACTCTACAAAAAACACTCGATTCCATCATTTTGATAGAGGATATTTTTAAAAAAATGTTAGTGTTACACCATGAAATATGTAAGCTGAAATGTTATCTGTTGAACCATAATAAGTCAAACTACTTTTGAAGAAAAAATAGTTACGATTCTGTAGCTGAGAAATTAATTTTTCATTTGCAACTTTTAAAATATCAAACTACAATATATGTTTTTTTCATAGTCTTATGATAATATCTTATTTAAAATAGTAATATTCATTTACACATAAATCGTTAAAATGAATGTTCATTTTTAACGCTTAAAAAATGTAAAAGAAATAAACATTCATCCAGTTCTAACTTTAGAATACAATCACACTTTGGAAAATATCTGTTGTAACGAATTGTAATATTTTTTCTACTTTAAAATATGGAACATTTGGAGTTTTAAAAATTATGTGTTTCGACACTTCGACATCAATGTTTTCACCATAATGTCTATCTAAATTTGATAACGATTTCTTTTCTTAAATAGGTTCAAGAAAATGAAAAGCAACCATTATAAATAATACTAAGAAAATATTTAACTGATCTAGAGTATAAAAAACATATTTTGCTTTCAAAATGAAAATAAAAATCTTAACATTTTGTAAAAAAAAAAAAGAAGAAAAGGGTTTTGTAAGGCATATTGGTTTGTATAAAGATCCAGATTTTTTTGGTATTATGTGTAAGGAAATCAAAGCCAATAATCGTGTCTTTGTGAGAATTTATAATTTTTTTGTGATAGAAAAGTAAGAATTTTTTTTTAAGAATTAAGTTTTACACAATGTTTAAATTTGGCTTCGTGCAGTAATAGAAATAAACTTTGTATTAATCGTTTTTTATTTCTATTTTCATATCAAAGTAAATCTGATAGAAAAGTTTCATTCATTGTTAACATTGATGCAATATTTAATCAAAGGAGATGGAGAAAATAATTCATAGCCTATTATTTAGTTTTTTTTTTCAGACATGAAAATCAAACAGTTTGAATATGACATGAAAATTTACATAAGAAGATAAAATTCAAGTAAAAGTAATCCAATTTCTTATTCCAAAAAAAGCAGAATATATGATTTAAAGTACTGAACGTTTTTACAAATCTCTCGACAATTCAAGTCTTGATAAATTTATTATTATATAAAGAATATGTTTATTTTATTTGTTTCCTTTTTTAAACAAGTTTACGAAAGAACAGAAATATTCTAATAAGAAAAAAAGAAACATTCTAATATTTTATATTTAATCTTTACACTATCCTAGGTTAACCTTACATTTTAGAAAAGAAAAAGAATAAAATCCAGAAACCATACAACAAAAAAAAAAGAATTTCCTTTCTTTTCTTTCTTCAGTATCTAGTATCATGGCTAGAAAAGACGAGTCTAGAGTAAAATCTATTCCCTCCATTCTGTTCCATTGTTTCTTTTATTATACATTTTTCTTACTTTTATTCTATCTTAGGAATTTCAAAAAGTAAAAGCAAAGAAAAAGTCAAATATACAGGTAAGGATAAAAAGGGCAATATCAGATATAATGACACGATTCTAAAAACGAAAGGCAAATGTTTTTGATGCTCAGATGCACAAGAAGTGAAAGCATTATGCATTTTTTGAAGAAATAAAAATTTCACACTTGAATACGGCTGTATTAACCATGGTTGGAATGCATCTCCTTCATTTTTGTTTTACTTCGTTTGCAAACAATAACGGGTGATTTCTTTAAAGCAAAAAGTTTATCCCCCTTTTTTTATCGTTCTTTGCAAAAAAGATATTTTTTAATATAGTAAACATAATATTTTCTTTAGGCCTGCTTTGTATATATTGTAATTCATTCAAAAATGTCTGTCTGCTTGATATTGTTCCATTATTAATTTCTAAGGAAGCATTTTCTAAATTGCAAGTTTTCTTATGTAGATTCTTGTAGATTATTTTCTTTTTGTAAAGTATTTTTTAAAATTGTAAATGTAGTATTTTTTTAGGCTTGCTTTGCATATTTTGTAATTCATTCAAAAATGTCTGTTTGCTTGATATTTTTCCATTTCGTAGAATACATTTTCTAAATTGCAAGTTCCCTTAAGTATATGCTTTATGTCAGATTATTTTCTTTTGTAAAGCATCTTTTTATCTTAAACGTGGTATTTTTTTAGGCTTGCTTTGTATATTTTGTAATTCATTCAAAAATTTCTGCTTGCTTGATGTTTTTCTATTAGTATTTTTTTAGAAAACATTTTCTAATTTACAAGTTTTTTTTATGTATATGCTTTCTTGCAGATTATTTCCTTTTTATAAAGTACGGTAGTAAAACGTTCATTAAGAGGACAGCATGAGTAATAATATTTCCAACTTCAAACAAATAGAAAATAAATCCTATAGTTATTTAGAATAATAAACGAAAAATGGCAATGCTTTTGCAATTTTGGTAAACACAGCTTTTGGAAATTTTAATACATAAATTCAAAAGGAAAAGGAAAGGGATTTCTATAGAAAGTGTACCAATACAAATCTTTGATTATGGTAGTAAAAATGTTGTCTACGAATAAGTAGAATCATGGTTCCATCACAGAAAGTAGATAGTTCTAACACTGAATTTTTTTTTCAAATTTTGGATGAAATCCATTGACAGGCCGATTTTAACTTGTGGGCCGTATGCTATGTTCTCTATGAATATGCAGGGTTATGGTTTTAAATCAAAATATTTCATCTTTTTCTAATTTTGAAACTAACGCATTGAAGTGAAATCCGACCACATGTCGGCCCGTATGCTATATGATTGCCAGTATATAATGTGACGATCGTAGCACCAAATTTTTAAATATTTTTCAAATTTTAGATGAAATGTATTGATTCGTCATTGAAATTCCATCAGTTTATAGCCCCATGTGCTATGTTATAGACGAGTATGAAGTAGGATAACCTTAAATCTAAATTTTAAAACCTTTTTCAAATTTCGGACGAAATCTGTTGAAGTGAAAACCCTCCACATAGGGGAAATCAAACAGCATGTCTCCTGTTATGCTTAATATGTGCACGATAACTAAAACACGGGAAACAAATTAGTAAATATCTGAGTGTTGGGGCAAAATCTGGAGAATTGTATAATTTTTTGGGCCCAGTCGGTGTTAAGGAAGACGTCTAAAGTGCATATTCAATTTGCTTCATTATTTTAGAACAAAAAAATGAAATATGATATACTGTGTCAACTTTGTAATCGCAGGAGGGTCATTCTTGTTTGTGGAATGTTGAAACCGTCGAATTTTTGCCACTTACCTCTTTATACTATTTACCTCTCTTTATACATTCAAAATATTCAAAGAAAGAAAAATAGAAGGTGCCCGATTGTCAAAATATACGAGGAATCCAAAGAGAAAGCATTCACACTTTTTTCACTCGATATGAAAATAACCTTGAATTTAAAAAATACACTTAAGTTTTTTTTAAATATAATATTACATGCAAGAATAGATTATCGGTTCCAAAGTATGCAACGGAAAAATTACTATCAATTTCTTATAAAAAATTTTGAATACATTTGACGTAATAATCTTGTTTCATGTTACTCAAGATTATGCCAATCTGGCTTCATAAAGTTAATATAATTAAATTGTTGATATACAAATAAAACTGGTAAAAGATAATTACACTAATTTGATAAAAATCATATACGAGAGTTTGTACAGCTGTAAATTCTAAAATATCTTTCAGAATTTACAGCTATCCTCATCTAAAGATTATCTTCCCCCGTGTAGTTCACTCATCATTCACACATCATTTTTGCGAGATAATTTGCATCATTTATACAATATGGAATTAAAACTTATTCAAACTTTTGTGCCGTTTAGCATTTACTGTAATTTATAACATCCTACAAATATATAAATATAAAATTTGAACGAAGACTAAATTTCTTGTAGTTCACACGGAATTTTGTTTGTGATAATTTGTTCATTTAAGAAATTTTGAGACAAATATTGCTAAAATGCCAATTCATTGTGGACCAGAGTGCATCATCAACTTTAGTAATAAACTAACAATCAATGTATACTGTTTATAATGTTTCGTTTTGATCATTACCTCTTTATTGTGGTATTTGTAGAACATAATGCAATTATCTGGCATTGAAATCCAAGTTTAAAATAATTATTGTTCTGATTGAACTCAGTTCGAAATTTTCAGATATATTTTTGGATATGTTTGTATACGCCACAACATTCGTGTCATTACAGTATTATAATTTTGTTCTGGTAAAATAATTTCTCGTCTGAATTATTTTGATACTATTCGTGTTCAAAAATTTCTTACTTTATTGGGATTTTTTCATATCTATGAGACAGTAAATCACTGATATTTTTGTTAACGATTCTACAAGTAATCAGTTATAATAACTTATAGAGCTTTATGACTCATGTTCTTTTCAACTATTAAATCATTTGTGAATAGTTTTTTTCAAGAATTTTTTAGAAAAAAGTTTCTTAATGAATTGAGCATTGAAGACCATTTCTAAATCAATCTTTACTGCTATTACAAAAATATTTCACATTAATAGTGAAATATTTTTATAAATAGTTACTTTATTTAAAAGTAGTTTTTCATTATCTAAAATTTTCCTTAGAGAAAGGCATCGATTAAAAAGTTTATTGGTTGTTATCTTTTTGACTTCCATTTTAATAATATTTTTAACTCTTGGTTTAAACCAAAAAGAAATCTTTCAAAAAATTCAGAATTGTTGATTGCAGATAGATAATTTATTTAACAAGCAATTAAAATCAATTTCTATTTTCAAAAATATTGACATATTTAATAAGCATCCAGTAAACTTCTTTTCCACTCATCGACCCAATATAATCCAGAATAAACCGTCTCCAGTATCACAGATCATCAAACGTTATTTCAAGTCGCAACTTAATAACGAAATATCAAGAAGACACATTAATTGCCGTTTTTTACATTAATATTAAAATTTCAAATTAAATAATGAAAAAAAGCGTATATCTGGTTTAATCGCGTGATAAAAAATATTGCACTTTTGGAACTTGAAGATAACATTTGTGGTGGATCTCACCACTGCTCAATAGGTTTAATATCTTAAATTATTTTTTGTAAGTAGTTACAAAATTTGCAACAGAACAAGATTTGAATCATTTCCAGTGGGAGTACAACTTATAATTCCAAATCACAACTGGTATGGTTCTAGGATTTTGGAAACTATAATTTTCCACAAATGAATAATGATATGTTTCCTACCCATTTCCCGTCCTCTCCCCGTTGATGATGTGATCTTAGATACACAACTCCCCATGTCGTAGTTTATATTGCGTAGATACATCGCCTGCATCTGTTTAAACGCAGTTTAAGGCAGGCGAATATCGCTGAGTAATTCACGCTGTATTACATGAAATGATTTATGGCCAGTGTTTCCATCGAAAAGCTAATGCAAGAAAGTGGCAAAGTAGTATGTATTTTATATATTTAGTTGTTTAACTTCTGGTTTATTTTTAAATATTCTTCTTTCTCACTTTATGAGATCAATATTTATTTTTAAAAATATTTTGGAATTTCTACATAAAGCAATTCAGGTCCTGTTGAATATTCTGTTAATATTTGATTTCTGTTAATATTTGATATCAAATTATTGAAGAAAGATAGAGCAGCTTTCTAGTCAAATTCTGACTTATGAATATTTCAACTCAAGCTTTTTTTTCTTCTTTCGTCTAAATGTATTAATTTCACAGTTTTTTTAGATTTAAAAATCATTATATGAAATTATTATTAAAAATTATCACATTTTAAAGAACAATAGTTTGTGAAATTACTCACTATTTAGTCGTCGGAACTTTTCCGAGCACTGCTGTCTCTAAACCTCTTTGAAAGTAACTTGTCAATTTGCATTTCTAAATTATTTATTAAGTAATCCCTGAAATTTACTTTTTTTTCAAATAGTAGAGCCCGTACTGTGTTTCTTATAGTAATATGCAAGCCAGAATAATTTCAATTCAATTATAATAAAGATAGTATAAGGAAGTAAAATCTACAAAAAAAATAATTTAGGTGGTTTTCTTTTCTTCTTTAATATTATATAGTGGCAAGGTTGATCTTCTTCTATCTGTGAAGTATGCGCTCTTTCTAAAAAGGGGTTAAACATACGAATGTGACATGTGAAGTAGCTAAGTCGTACTCTTGGCCCTAGTTGGTGTTACTGAAAAAACAAGTGATGCTCATTCGGCATAAATAGCTGACAAATAACGGTCAGCGAGCTTGTAAACTGTCTTAAATCACGAAAACCACACAAAATATTAAATATTCATTTTATTATGTTAGATTTTAAATGTTAGCTTTGAAATGCATCGATTCATTATCATACTGCTTTAGAATATGCTGATATTTTAAACTTATTCAAGTCTTTTGTTTTTATGGAAAGAAAATTAATCTTTAAAATAATGAAGCATGAAAAAATAACAAGGGTTTTAATTTTCATTATTTTCTAATTTGAAACAGAGTTAAATATTGGAAGCAACTGATACTGTCAGTAAAGTGGATTCAGTGAAATAAGTAGATTTTTTTTGAAATCTATTTTAATATTTTAAATGTGAAAGTTTGGATGGATAAATGGATATTTGTTACTCAATTATGCCAGAGCAGCTGAACAGAATTGGATGAAATTTAGCACAAAGATAGATTATAGTCAGGAATAGAAAATAGGCTACTTTTTATTTCAGTTAATTGAGTGGTAAATTTTTTATTAATTAAAAACTAACTTTCATGTTAAAAAGCTGCGGCCAAATCTCACCAAAAATAAGTAAAGTTCCAGTTTTCTTTTTTTTTTTTTTTCAACTGAATATAGGGAAAAAAAATTCTAATCTGCGTTGCGTTTCCCCAACTGGTGTTGAAAGTCCGCGCGTTATAGTTAACAACTGTGTTTTCATTTAAATTAAAAGTTTAAAAATCATGTGTATAATACTTTTGTAGCTATCTCAATCTCAAAAAATAAATAAAATGGATTTGACCAGACTTGATTCGCTGTTTTGTTTTATTCTGGGTATACAATGTAAACAAATTGTTTTTACGTTAGTTGTGTGTTTTTGTTATTAAATTGTACTTATGCTATATATTTTTCGTATATGCTTAAGTTTTAAATGTATCGTTTTTAGGTTAGGATTAATTATTTTTATTTTTCATTATTTGATTTTTTTCTTGCATATACATCGAAATTTCCACGCGAATATAGTCTAGGGTAATAGCTAGTTTTATATAAAAGTGAAAAATTATGAAATAAAAATGTAATGCATATAATAAGTTATTCAAGGGGTGCTCAAATGAGAAGGTACGAAACGACACTATGGGTATAAATGAAGACTTTATTCAAATTTACACCATCAGCCTCAGCACAAAGATCTCATTGATTAACGATCTGAAGAGTTCCTTGTTTTCAGAATCCATGGTGTCATGACTTTTTCCAGTCCTTCCCATCGCCCTCGAATTCACAGTCCGAGTTGGATCGCTTCCCTTTCAAATGTTTTTAGGGGATCAAACGTGTGAAAATCTTCAGACCCCGGGCTGTAGGGTGGATGGTCCAGCTGCTTCTACTTGAACTTGGCCAGTTCCGTCTTTGGGACCCGGAAGGTGGAACAGAACCCCACTGAATTGCCCTGGTGTTTTGTTCTTGATGGATTAGCGTAGTCTTCGGAATGTCTTACAGTGCACATCGGATTTGATGTTTCTTCTATGCTCGAGATATTCAACAACTAGTGTACCTTGGAAGGGGTTCTTTATAAGAGACTCTGCTTTCCCCTGTGCATGCAGGTGCCCACGTATGCTCAGATCTACTCCGGAGAATCCAATAGCATCCGTAGATACCTCGTTACTTTCTTCCAGAACGACATAGGCAAATACGTTAAGGGTTATGTTGTTACGAAGTTTCGTATCTTTCCATTTGAATACCCCTTGTATATTCAAAAAACAGTATGAAATATGATTGACACAAAATATAAGATATATATTAAATAATACTTGTTATATTCTCTAGTTCAATCACCAATTTTTCCCCCTAGAATTGTTATTAAAAAAATTAATTTCAAAAATTTTGTAACACATTTAATTGCAAAAATAAATAATAATTGCATGTACTTCCTACCTTTCAGATTGTAATGACCTCGATATGGAATTTTTTATAAAATATTAAATTTGATTATTCATAAATCTTTAATTCCAGTTTCATAAATCACGGATCAAAGCCTTTATTATTGTAATCCTTAATCTTTTTTCATAAAATTTCGGTTATTATTTTTATTTATCGGAGTATTGTTTATAAGTTAGAAACCAAAATTTCTTAATTTACATTTTATTTCAACGATTTATTTCGGATTTCTCTAAATATGCATCACATTTATTCATTCAGACATATCATTAATATTTTTTTTACGATGATGGACTCTATTAGGCTAATTATTCATTTACAGTTTTGAATATTTTAAAGCATATGTCTTAAAATATAAATTCTTCAAATCTCTGTCTAAAAACTTTTTAATATTTTTTTTTAAATTAAAATACATATATAATTTTTTTATAAAAAAATATTCTAGGCGACTCTGTTTTTAATTTTTTTTCTATTGTCTTTTGCCTTATTACCCAATATAAATTTATTTAGAATAAAGTTGTTCATGATTTTGTTATTTGTATTAAATGCTAATTTCTTAGAAATATTTTTATGCACATTTACTGAATTTTCATCACAAAGTTTTTCGTTGTTAAAACTGACTTTTATCTATCTAAAAAATTCGAAATATAAAATACGTATCCTGTTTTATTTTAATGTTTAACTGAAATCTTTATTATCGGTTCCATATAATTTCTTTGAAAATTAAGAAACCTGGATCATTTCAAATATATTCAAATCTAATAAAATATCTTTGAGAGGCAAATTATTAAAATTGGCTTTTTTTTTTCTCTAGACCTTTCAAATATTTCATTTTATTCAGTAATATATCTCATAACATTAACTTAGTTGAATATAAACATACATTTTAACCTGGATAAAATTTAATATTTCTGCCTATTTTTACTTATTTCAAAGTCTATCGCCCCCTTAAGAAAAAATATAGCTATTAAAAGAATGATTTCTAAAAAGTAAACAAACTTAAAATTTCATATTCTGTCTCTTGAAATTCAAGAAAACTGAAGAAATAATTATTTTTAAATACATTTGGAAATATTTTTAATTTAGTGATAATTAATTAAGACGCTATAAACGCATGCAATGTGAAATTCCATAAATAATTATAAAATTCGGGCATACATGGTGTGCACGAGTGTTACTTGGGTATAATAGTTTCAATGTAAAAAAATTTAAAAAAAAACATTTCGATAACAGATGCATTGATTTTTCTGTTTAAAACTCAATATAAAGAAATTTAGTATAAATTGAAAGCTAAAAGGCAATCATATTTTTTTCGCTTTATCATACCTATATCAAACAACACCAAGTCGATGATATAATAATCTAGTAAAATAAAAATCTTTCTTAAAAATAATTGCTTTTCTTTTGTTTCAAAACTTCTGATGAATAAAATGCTCATAAAAGACTTATATTTATATTACATGCTTTTTAATTTAAATCATTCTTATAATAAAATAAAAATAAGAAGCAATCGGACATTTTATATTGAATTTTCACGTCGTCTTAGATTAATTTTCCATTTCAAAAAAATGGAACAAGAAAAATTTTGAAATCAAACAAAAAATATATATTTCTTTTCTTTAATTTCTTTCTTTTTTTATTAGTAACACTTCATGAAATGACGTCAGTGTAAAAAAAATATATATTCCCTCTTTTTTGCACTCTTGTTTATTTTTATTGTACAATTTTTCATATTTCTTCTATATTTCGTACATTCCAATAGGTAATATCAGAAAAAATCAGACGGCAAAGGAACACAGAATAATAATGGGAGTTTAAAAGAGAAAGGGAAGTGCTTTTGCACATCAGATGCACCTGAAGTATACATTTTATGCATTCTTTAAAGTTCCAAAAATGTTACTCTTTAGCAAAAAGTTGCACTTTCAATAATTAAATTAAATCATCACTTTTGGTTGGTTTCCATTCTATAGAGAAAGTTTTTATTGTTGTTATTTCTAACGGCATTAGTCATTGACCAGCCTGCTGACTAAAAAGCCATTGTGACTTAATCTGAATTTTTTTGCTCTTCTTGTTTTTCCAGTAGAGCCATCTGGAGCCAAGAATACGTGTTAGCTACTCACACGTCGCAGCAATATTTTTACTGAGAGGATTTAATTCATATGATTCATTCACTCATCTTTAGACCTGGATCAGAGAATGATCACCTCTGAACCAGTATCTCCAGTGGTATTACTCTCGACATGAAGGACATAATAACCACTCTAGATTTATACGTGGGTCAGCACCACCACATACGGGTCTTCGGATCGCGAGGGTTGAACTCGCAACCCGAGGGATTCGAATCCAACACCCTACCAATAAGGTTCCCACGGTTTTTTACTGTAAACGAAATTATTTTTTCTTTCTCTTTTTTTCAAATATGCTCTAACCTCTGAGTAAAAGTGTAAAGTTTGTAAAAATAGAAGCACGTGTCTTTTAATGTATGTAGAAAATCTCAGTTGACTCATTTTTTCTCAGATATAAATATTAGAAAAACAGCAAAAACATTTAATTATTGTTGAAAAGAAGTAAATTTCTAAATAAATTGTGATAATAGTTTTTTAATGCAGAAGAAAAATGACAATCAGTATTGGAGGTATAGAAATCTCTTTATTAACATAAGCAGAAAATCACAGTTTTTTTCAAGATACAAACGTAATTTTTAAAGATATAAATTCCAATGACTTGGAATCTCTAATCTTTTTCAAGGAATTTCAAAGATTTTTCATATGTATGGCATATACTGTATTATCTTCATGTTGTAAACACATGTATAGACTTTAGGAAATTATTCGGTGAAACAGATTTCTCTCATTTTCATGTGAACAAAAGTATTTTAAAGCTCTGATAAAACTTTGCTTAATGCAGGCTCGGAGAAATGTATCGTCTAATTTTGATAAATAATTTAGTGCATAATTAACAGACATGCTACAGTTTAATAAAAATTTGCAATATTTTATAAATTTATGAATTAAAATATTTTACTTTTAGGTTATAAAAATGCTTGTTGATAATCAAACCCATATTAGTCATATTAAGCTGTAAAACTTTGATAAAGGATGAAAGTAGCGGAACCTTTTCCGAGATCTTAAGGGTTCGGAAGATCTTCTTAATCAGCCATTTTTTCTCACAGAAGTGCCTGCCAACTACCACCAAGTCAATCTGTTATTAAAACACTTGCAAGCTAACGAAGTTTATGACATTTTCGATTACATTGAGGTGATGCCAAATCATGTATTCCCTCCAAGAATTATGAATTCATAACCCATGGAATCGACCGTCTTCCAAATGAACGGGAAGAATATACTGAAATAGATGGTGACTATACACATAGGATTAATCTTCTTAAAATATTATTTTTGAATTTCTATATCTCTTTTTTCATAATCTATATTTCTTTTTTCATGATCCATATTTCTTTCTTCATAATCTATATTTCTTTCTTCATGATCCATATTTCTTTTTTCATAATCTATATTTCTTTTTTCATGATCCATATTTCTTTTTTCATAATCTATATTTCTTTTTTCATGATCCATATTTCTTTTTTCATAATCTATATTTCTTTCTTCATGATCCATATTTCTTTTTTCATAATCTATATTTCTTTTTTCATAGTGTTCAAAAACGCCAGATAAAATCATTAAAAAACGCCTGATAATAATGCACCAATTTGATAATTACTAATTGTTTCATTTTTAAAAAATTGAAGTAATGAAGCATTTCTATCTACTTGTATAGAAACCATTATTGAAATTAAAATTTGAATTTATTTTTGATAATTTTAAGTATCAAACATTTAGGAAAAAATATTAAATTGATTATATTTTATTCAATTACAAAATCTTAATTATGTCTCTATGTGTAATTTAATTCCATAAATTCTTTTAGAAACATTTCTGTTCTTATAATCATAATAAAAATTGTGACATATTTTTGAAATACATTCAGAATTGAAACAAATCTATTTTTTTACAAATGGTAACGGTTCTAGAGTTTTTCTCTCATAATGTTGGATCAATTTCCGTCTTTTACTAATTTTTCCAAAATAAATTTGAAAAAAATTCAAGGAAATGCAAAGTAGCCATTAAATATTTTTCTTAAATAGAATATACAGTCATTCAAGAATATCAAGTCATTTTTTAAATAGAATATAACATATATTTTTTGGTAGTTTTATAATATATTCAAGATCTCACACAAATTCTTAACCTGATTTGGAACTCTAAAATTTTATTCTATTTCAATTTCATTAAGAAAAAAAAATCGGAATTAATTTTAAAATTGAAATGTAACGTTTTCTTCTGATGTCAACGCTTCTAAGATCAAAATTGGTATTTTCTAGCTCAATAACTTCAAAACTATGCAGTAAATACGAAATTTATGTGAAAGTAATCCAAACTGTTATTAGAATAACGAAACCAGAATATTTTTTTTAAAAAAGAAACTTGAATGTTTTAATTTCTTATAATTTCATTCACAAGGGAAATCTTGGCATATAATGCTGTCATGATGCAACGGTTTTCTTACTTTTACATGCATTCTTATAAAAAACGAATCGCGAAAAATACAGAAATACTCGCACATAATAAAACTGATGAAAAAAACTTATTGAATTTTTTTTGTTGCCTTCGGTTAACTTTCCATTTTGGAAAAGAGAACGACAAATTATGGAGAAAAAAATCCTTCTTTTTTCTCCAAATAGCATCGCTAAAAAAAAGGACGTTGGTGTAGAGTAAAATCTATTTCCTGTGTTTTGGTCTCATTTTTTCTTTTATGATACAGCCTTCCTTGCTTCTTTTTTTACATTGAGGGAGAAAAGGAAAAGGAAAAATGGAGAAACCAAGTTTGTAAATGAACGTTTAGAGGGTAATATCAAACACTCTGAAAATATAGCGTATTCGCTGTTAAGATGGATTGAAACAGAAAAACTTGTCCATTTTTTGAAAATATATATAAAAAAATCCCACTTTGAATTGAGCTACATTGAATATAATTGAACTACATATCTTTCAATTTTCTTTTCTTGAGTTTGTAAATAATGCAAGAAGTTTCTAATTACGCAAATAGTTTTTCGTTTTCCATTCTTAACATAAAGAGAAATAAATAAAGAAATCTACGATAACAAATTTCAAATTACTATATCAGAACATTATTTATCAAGTCATTATTTGTCTTAATTCATTTAAGTCATTAACAAGCTTAAACCAGTTTGAAAAAATTACGAGGCTTCTCTCTCCTTACATCTCTGCATGTATATATATATACACTGAAGTGACAAAAGTCATGGGATGACTGTTAATATCGTTTCGGTCCTCCTTTTGCCCGGCGAAGTGCAACAACTCGACGTGTCATGGAGTCCACAAGTCGTTGGAAGTCCTCTGCAGGAATATTGAGTCATGCTGTCTGTATAGACGTCCATAATTGCGAAAGTGTGGATGGTGCAGGAGTTTGGGCACATACGGACCTTTCGCTGATGTCCCATAACTGCTCGATGGGATTCATATCGGGCGATCTAGGTGGCCAGATCATGCGCTGGAATTGTCCGGAATGTTTTCCAAACCAATCGCGAACAGTTCTGACCCGGTGACATGGCGCATTGTCGTCCATAAAAATCCCATCGTTGTATGGGTACGTGAAGTCCATGAATAGCTGCAAGTGATCTGCAAGCAGTTGAGCATAACCATTTCCAGTCAATGATCGGTTCAGTTGCACCAGAGGACCGAGTCCATGCCATGTAAAAACAGCCCACACCATTATGCAGCCACCACCAGCTTGAACAGTGCCTTGCTGACAGTTTGTGTCCATGGCTTCGTGGGGTCTGCGCCACACTCGAACTCTACCATCAGCTCGTAACAACTGAAATCGTGACTCATCTGACCACGTCACGGTTTTCCACTGGTCTAGGGACCAGTCGATATGCTCACGTACCCAGTTGAGTCGCTGCAGGCGATGTCGTGCTGTCAGTAAAGGTTCTCCAGTCGGTCTTCTGCTGTCATATCCCAAGGAAAACAAATTTCGCCGCACAGTCCTATCGGGCACGTCCCTCGTACGTCCCTCATTGATTCCTGCAGTTATTTGACGAAGTGTTGCGTGTCTATTAACATTGACCATTCTACACAGACGTCGGCCGTCTCGGTCGTTAAGTGCAGGTGGTCGCCCACTGCGCTGTCCATGAACTGGATGTGATGCCTGAAATTTCATACTCTCGGCACATTCTTGATACTGTGGATCTCGGAATGTTGAATTCACTAACGATATCCACAATGGAATGACCCATGCGTCTAGCTCCAACTAACATTCCACGTTCAAAGTCTGTTAATTCTCGTCGTGCCGCCATAAATCACGAAAAATCTGTTCACATGAATAACTTGAACACAAATGAAAGCTCTGGAAAACGAACTGCGCGTACTTTTTCGCTGCGATACTACTGCCATCTGTATATTTGCATATTGCTATCCCATGACTTTTGTCACTTCAGTGTATATTATTATTATTATTAAAGCCTTTATATCTGAGTTATCTTACTACTTGGACGATCATAAGATGGAAGGAAAAGAAGGGTGTCGGATAAAGGCAAATGCGGCAAATTATTTAAGTAGTCTATACAGACAACTCCATCGGAGTCACATCATGGACTAATATATTTAAAATTTTTGAAAAGTGGTAATCAAATAAATGGAAAAAAACCCTAGAATTACAATTGGGACCAAGAGGTTGAACTTATAGGGAAATGGTGACATTTACAGATGCAACTTCTCTAGATTTTTGAGGCCCTTACCTGTGGGTAAATAATTTACTACAGCTGAATTAAAAATGAAAAAGGAAAGCAATGCATGCCTTTTCATATTAGTCAAAAAGCGAAGAATTCTACCTTTCATGTTGATGATTTTCTAAAGATACCATTGTTTAGCTTGGTTACAGTTTTCAACAGTTATTTTAATTATTTATTAAATTAAGGAAATTTAGAGTTTGCTTGTTTCTAGCGATTGCTAATAACTCCATACTCATATTAACCGCGCCAGACAGAAATTGCAATTTCTTCCTCCTCTCTCTTTTGTCGCAGTATGAAAGACGTTTGGAATGGTATTTGCAAGCACAATATGAAAGTCATTTGGAATCCCAGGATCACTCTTTGATAATGACAGTCCCGATAGGAAATATTTTTGAATCACAGCCTCCCTCTTCAATGATGCCAAGCCCAGTAAGAAGAATGTTTAGAACTACAGAAATTTTCTTCAATAATGGTAAGTACAATATAAAGTTGTCAGATTTATATATGTTGCGATCAACATTCTTTGAAGAAATTCAAAATCGTACAGTCTTTGATCTTGCCATTTATATTATCTTTAACATCCAAAAACATTAGGGTGGCACTTTTCAGCTCTGAAAAAGGTATTGACTAAGAAACTTGAAAACAGATGCATACTGGTGCCAAACACTTTAGTGACAATTAGAGCCACTAGATAAATTGACATTACGAAAATTATTTTTTAGTTCTTTTATGAAAATGAACAAAATGATCTCTGTGAACCTCAATAAAGAAAGTTTTATAAAGAAAACGAATTGCAAAGATTAATTGTATCTTTTAATTCAGAATAGAAGCCAAAAATATATGTACTACGCATACTTTGATAAGAAAAAAAGGAAAGAGAATTTTCTAGAATTATTTATTCGCATTTTTAAATACAAATTAAAATAAACTATTTCCCAAGTTGAATTGTAATAAGTTGATGTGATATTTTTCATTAAATATTTGGATATCTCAAGAGCATCACTCGGCAGTCTTTGTATTCAAGTTAAATACCATTTATAAACAAACACTGCCGTATTATTTATCAATTTATTGTAATTATTTTTATTATTCATATTGTTTTTAATTAGCATCATGTATTCTTTATTTTAATCTTATTTCATAAATTTAATAAAAAAAGTTTAATAATGCATTTTTTACATTAGTATAAAATTATATTTTTGTGCATATACATAATAAACATATTCTTTACAAAGTTATTAGTAAAATTAAAAAACACTTATTTGGAAAAAAATATAAGAAATTATAATGGGCTATATCTACTACTTTATAAACTAATTTAACACCCTATTATCTTACTGGAGAGATCTTATTACATTAATTCATTCAGAGCCCCTTTATTTTGAAAAGAAATAATATTCTCGAAATTTCAAGGGTATTCCACAGAGAACTAATTATTCATCTGTCATCAGATATATTGATGATACGATTATATTTGAATTTCAAAACTTCGACTATTTTGCCAAAAATATTTACTCAGGCTAACTAAAACTAATAAACACCTTTAATAAACGGCCTACAATGTTTTTAGATTTAGTTATCGAGAAACAATATAAAATCCACATTTATCTGAAATATAGAGAATTCAAACTTAGCTTTAATAGATATACATTTAGAATTTTAATAATTAAATTTTTTTAATAATTCAAAATTTAGAAACAAAACGATTATACAAGGAGTGTTCAACTGTAAAGGTACAAAACGTCACTGTGGGTATGAATGAAGACTTTATTCAAAGTATACACCATGGTACTGAGCACAACTATCTCAATAATTAAAAAGTCGAAGGATTACTTGTTCCTAGAATTCCTGTGGCCGTCACGAGACCCAGTCCTACACAACGTGTTAGCAATTCAAGATCAGCGGCATGTTGATTTTCTTTAGAACAGAAGAACCATTAACTCCGATGCGTATTGTGAGACACTCAGATGACTACTCAGGTCCATCAAGAACAAAACACCAGAGCTACTCACAGAAGGTGTGGTTCTACCCCATGATTACGCACACCCTTGCGTCTCCTAGCTGACAAATGTAGAAATAGCCAAAGGCAGAATAGTGGAAGCAGCTAGTGGGATTTGCAGATTTTCATGCGTTCGGTTCCCTGAAAACAATCTGAATGGAAAGCACTTTAACTGGGAGTCCGAACTCAAGGACGTCGGGCGGGATTGGTTCCACATACACATTAATTCTGTGAACTAGGAATCTTTCGGCTCGTTAATCAATGGGCTCGTTGACCTCAGACCTATGTCGTATAAATTCAATAAAATCTTCATCTATATACCGAGTGTGGTGTCTAGTTTTCCATTTGAACACCCCTTGTAATGGCAGGTTATGAAATATGAATGAAGTCTTTATTCAAAGTATACACCATGGTACTGAGCACAACTATCCCAATAATTAAAAAGCCGAAGGAATACTTGTTTCTAGAAGGAATACTTGTTTCTTAATCACAGACCAAATTATAAACAATTTTCTATCAATGATTCTAAATAATTTATGTTTACAAAAGAATACGTATAGCAAAATTTATCAGATAAAGTTAAAAGTTTAGGATTTTATCTTATTCGTGTCACACAGTCAAACTGTTTTGAGATGAAAAACGAGTATAAAAATTAAGTAAAGAAAACAATTTGCAAATACCAATGGAAAATGTAGCAAATGCAAATACTAAAACTTTCTTCAAATTTTCTCCAGAGTTGATGTCATAATAGATAAAATAGCTATAAAAAGGGTTTGTATTTATTGTACTTGCTTCCTCAAAGAAAAATGATGCAAATAAAAAAAAGCGAAGAAACAGCGGAGCATTTTATATTGAATTTTTACGCCATCTTGGGTTAACCTACCATTTCAAAAAAGAAAAGGGGAAAAAATTCTGGAAAGCAGACAAGAAAGGGGATATTTCCTTCCTCTTCTCTTTTCTTTTTTACCTGAACTGGTATAGAGACAAGAAAAGACGTCGATGAAGAAGAAAATCTATTTCCTCTTTTATTCCCTTCTCTGTTTCTTTTTTTTTCTACACAGCTTTTCTTACTTCGTTTCGATTTCGGAAATTCCAAAGGGGAAAAGCAGGTGAACACGAAGAGGTCAATATCAAATATAATGGCACGAATTTAAAAGGGAGAATCGAACCTTTTTTTTTTCTATCGGAAATGAAAATATTATGCATCTATTCAATGCTTAAAGTTTCACACTTGAGTTCACGCTACATTTCCAATGGTTGAACTACATCTTCTATTGCTTGCAAACATATTGCTGATATTTTTACGAAGGAATGTTTTCGTCGATTGTTTTGCTTTTAAAAGGAATTTCAAACACTTTTTCATGTTTAAGAAAATCGCAAGTCTGTATTGAAAATGATATGCATATTTTCTGTTTTCCTGCAAGCAATTCTGCTTCTTGTATTTTCTTGCTGATAAAAATATTTGAAACTTTTCCCAACTTTTGGTTAGCTCAGAGCTCGTTAAACAGCTTTAACTGTTTATGTATAAGTTTTGTTAAAGAATGTGATAATGAAATAATTACTTTATTTTTCTATATAAATGTTTGAAATTTTAAAAATAATAATAAAAAAATCCAATTTATTTTCAATTTTTGATGCCGAAATTTTGAGGAAATAACAAGTTTGCTAATATTTTTATAAATATATAATAATAAGAGAATGAATAATATTGGCTTTTTGTCAGACCCTTTTACAAATTTTTATTTAACAAAATATCTATTTTTATACTGCTAGCATAAATTATGAAAACTCTGGAGGTGCACTAATATATAAAATTAATTCTTTCATAAAATTGCATGAATGGAGATTGATATATATGCTTTTTGAATTCATTCAAACAAAATAAAACTTATATTTTCGCTAAATGCAGATATTGATAAATATCTTTAATAACTTATGTACTAAATTTTTCAAAATATTTCATAATGAAAAGATTAATTTTAATGCGTAAATTTTTGAATACACAATACATGATAATAATATTGAATTTATTTGAATTATTGAACAAAGATTAATGATAATATTTAGGCCCAAAGATTTGATAAAACTATAAATTTACTAATTTTTTTACAAACGCGAAAGAAGAATTGAATAATTTTTACAAATTTTTATTTAGCAAAACATCTATTTTTATATTTCTGATGCAAATTATGAAACACTGAAATAAAAAAAACACTCACTAAAATATAAAATCAATTATTTATTGAAAATTATAAGTATGTTGAATCTGATGTACATGTTTTTATGAATGCGCGCAAACAATTGTATATCATATTTTCTTACATATAAAAGTATTAGAAACCCTATTCAACTTTTACTCAATGAAGATATTGACAAATATTTTTAATAACTTACATTTATTTTCAGAGAATATAACAATAAAACAATTGTTCTTTATGTACAGTTGTGTGAACAAAAAATGTAATAAAAACATTAAATTTACTTTAACATTTGATGGTTAAATTCTTAGAAATTTAGAAATTTATTTATTTTCTACAAATGTAAAATATTGATTAGGTATACAATATCAGCTCTTTGGCAGGCGTTTTTAAAACATTTTATTCGACAAAATATCTATTTTTATCCTTCAACTACAAATTATGAAGTATTTTGGAGTGCATTAAAATATAAAATTAATTATTTATGAAAATTACAAATCTGTTGAAACCGATTTATTTGGTTTTTTTTTTTTTTTTTTTTTTTTTGAATCGGTGCAAAAAAATTCCATTTTTTAAAATAATTTCTTGTAGATAAAAAATATTTAAAAGTCATTCCAACTTTTATTTAATGTAGATACTGGCACACAACTAGCTCTATTTACTTATGTGGGGGATTTTTAAGGAATAATATGATATTGAAATATTGCTTTTAATGTGTAATTGTATGAATAAACATTAAAAAAAAATGATTATTATATCGAAGTTTATTTTCATCTTTTTATATCCAAACTTTCAGAAAATAACAAATTTAAAAATTTGTCTAAAAATACAAAGTTACAGTTACAAACAGTTAATAAACAATATCGGCATATTTTCAGTTTTTTTTTTTTTTTTTTTTTTTTGCATTTTCTTAAGAGCATTTTCTTAAGAAAATATTCTATTCTTATTCAGCAGAACAAATGATGAAACATTTTGAGGGGCTCTAAAATAAAAAAAATTATTTCATTATCAATAATTATGAAATGCTTCAATACTTTTTCTTAATTTATCGTATCAAAAAGTCTACAAATTAAAAAATATTTCATTGCAAATTTTATGAAATATGTATAGAATATTTCAAAGAAATGGTCAAAAAAAAAAGAAATAACACTAGAAAGAAAATCTGACGAAAGAATATATGGCATACATTCAGTATACATAATTTTAAAAAAATACATTTATTTAATTTTTTTAAAACAATTTATGAAAAATTATTAAAATGTATTTATGATATGCACAAAATCTCTCATTTTTTCTACAGTATATAAATAAAAAAATGTCTTTTAATAACGATAATCATATTCATATGAGAATCAATTAAATATTTAAGCATACACTTATTGGTAATTTTTCAAGCGAAACTTTTATGAATATATATATATTTTCATAATTATTTTTAGCAGTTTGATTTCCGAGTAATAAAACAAACCTATAATATTTTGAAGTTTCTAGAATTTAAAATATTTTTTTTTACTTTAACAGCAAAATAAGTAAATAAGAAATGAGCTTCATTAGAATTGAAAGTTTTAATGAATTCATTTATTTGAATTTCCAAGGAAATAAGACATCAATATAAAAATCAAAATGCATTCTTTTAATGACATTCTTACCAAATCCAAAAATGAGACACAATGATACCAAACCATAATAAAATTTTTAAAGAAAATCCAATATTTTATTTTAAAAAATGAAACAAAAAGATTAAGTCAAAACCATAAATTTCAGTTCATTCATGAAATTGAATTTCTTAGGGGAATAAAAGACAGAAATATAAAAAAAAAACCAAAATATATAATTTTAATGTCATTCTTACCAAATTCAACAAATCCAAAATTGTGACACAAGAATATTAAACCGTAACAAAATGTTCAGAGAAAATAAAATATTTTATTATAAAAATAAGCAAAAAGAATATGTCGAAACTATTTTACTGCATTCATGAATTTGGATAGAAAAAATATGAATAAAATAATCGTCAACATAAAAATCAAAGGGTAATATTTTAACGTCATTTTTACCAAGTCCAAAAGCTTCAAATATGTGACATAAAATACTATAACAGAACTAACTTTTCAAAAAAAAAATCGAATATTTTATTTAAAATAGGAAATGGAAAAAATAAAGATATCAAAACCATAAAGTTTCTTAAAATACTTCTAGCAATTGATATTTTAGTAAATAAAACAGCTATGAAAAAGTTTTGTATTTACGGGCAGTCTTAGAAGAAAACCAGGGAAGAAGAGAAACATTTTACTAATAAAAAATACAAAGAAACATTCGAGAATTTTATATTGAATTTTTTCGGCCTCTTTGGTTAACTTTCCATTTAAAAAAAGAAATTCGGAAAGCAGATAAGAAAGTGGTTATTTCATTCATTTTCTTTTTTTTTTTTCTTAAACTAGTTTGCTACCAGAAAAGACCTCAGTACACAGTGAAATCTATTTCTTTCTTTTCTTTCCTTTTTTGCTCGTTTATTTCTTTGATTCTACAGTGTTTTCCTTGATTCTCTTACAGAAATTCCATAGCTTTAGGAAGATCAGAGAAACTGAGAATGCAAGTGAGAGCCATATCGGATATAGTGGCAGGAAAGTGAAAAGCAAGCATTTTTGGGGATGAGAATTACCGGAAGGGAAAATATTAAGAACGGTTTGAAGACAAGACTTTTACGCTTGTGTATAATTCTATTCACTATGATTACATATCATAGGGTTTAGTTTTAATTCATTTGACTTGAAAACAATATCGAAGGTTTTCTAAGGAGTTTTCTTTCTATCTTTAAAATAATATTTCATAAATATACTTTTAACTTTCTAACTACAATTTAAAAGTTTTTGTTGGAATAGATATGTTTTTTTTTTAATTTCAAGATTTTATTTTGTTATCATAATCTTTTTTCACTGCAAAATTATAAGAAAATTTTTCTAAATGAATACCTGAAAATGGTAACAATTCTGATATGTGAATTTCCACATACTGCTCCATGCTTCTTTTTTGTAATATACGGCTTCAAAATGATTATATAAATTTCTTTTTCTGCAAAAGAGCAGCAACAACGATAAGAACAAAAATTAATAAAAAAAGTAAACAAAAGAATTTTTCACATACATGAAACGACCTTCTAAAAAATAATAACTGCAGAAATTTCTCTTTTTAATTTTTTAAAAAGTAGCTCTACAAATTTTAATAAAGTGAATATAAAATAAAAAGGGGTGTTCATTTCATTTAGGTCTCCCGTATTGTAAATAGCTATATGCGATACGAAGTAAAAATATTTCTAAGAACTGTGCAGAGATGACTACATAAATTTCATTGAGTTCTGACACTTAATTATTTCTTCAATAATAAATGCTTAATAAAAATTTTCTAATACCACTATAGTATAAATTAATTTTCTAATTTAACTACTATAGTATAAATTAATATTAAAATATTTGGTTCTAAAGTATTTAAATATTTCTGGATACATTAAAAACATTTTTTATACTTTCTTCTAAAAGTATGTAGTTATGCTTCTACTAAGTATAAGGCACTGATGTTCTAATAATGGGTAGCTGTGCTTCCACGGAATATTAGAGACAGACATTCTTACCGTGGGTAGTTGGGTTTCTACGGAGATTAAGAAACTGATACTCTTATAGTGGGTAGTTGAGCTTATACGGAATATAAGATATCTACGTTCCAATAGTCGGTAGTTGTGTTTCTACAAAGCATAAGAAACCGGCGTTCTAATAGTGGGTAGCTATGCTTTCATAACTTGTGATAATAAATAGTGATTTGACAAACAATCATCATCAAACCCAGCAACACTGTAGTTGAGAAAATATATGAGCGGAATTGAAAATATCTCAAAATCGAAATAGTTTTAAATGTCAAAATTTAAAAACTATTGATATCATAAGGGAAGGTCTGCAACAACTACCAATTTTTACGGTAACTTGGAAAATTGCATCCGCTTGAAGCAAACCATAAAATAAAAACCATACTTTATCATAATGATCGCTTCACATTGTTCGAGATCTCAATTATAAGATCATTAAGTTTCGCAGCTTATGATCTTTTTTTACTGTCTTTTATCGAAAAATCAAGGATCTACTGAGAAATTACTTAAAACTAAAACATTGAAAGTTGCCTTACAATACGAGGTACCATTGTTATTCATTTTGATATGCATTTTCCCTATGCTATGACAAAAAAATTTTCATTTTCCATAAAGATTTTCAGTTATAAATCATGTTTAAATAGCATCCTTACCTTTGAAATTATTATTTTTTATTTATCAAATCTCTTACAGCGAGATTTTTAATTATTTTCTCATTCAGTTCAAGATCTTGCTTTGAAGAATATTGAGATTCATCTGTCTTTCTGCTTTATATACTGTAGCAATTCCATCATTCCTTCTTTTTATTTTCGATAATAGATGGCGGTGCCTGATTAGGTACTTTTTATAGTGCATTTCGATTGCAATTATAATGAGATGAAATGCGATTCTACTCTGTTCAGGTGCGCTCGTCAATGCCTTGTCTTGTCTTTCGCGTTCGTGTTTGTTTTGCGTGAAATGTACTTCTTAAAGAAATTGTCCTGAAAACATAAGTCAAGTTGCTTCCACTGAATGGATGATATTCATTCTACCACAGTACTTTTTTATTGCATTGTCCTTTTGCCCAGAATTTACTATTTAAAAACTATGAAATCACAATTCTTTTTCTCTTCATCTTTACCTCCTTTGAAATTATTTTAAATCTTATGTATGTTTATATATATGATAATATATATAATTATGTTGGAACAGATCTGTTAAATTTGAATCAAGTGACGAGGATGACTCCTCAAATATTCTGATTGACTTCAAACATCAAAACCCTGCCATCTAAATGGTATTTAACCTTGCACTAATTTAACTCAAATTAGAAAATCGAGTTTGGAGCCTACAATTCATGATTACAAGAAGAAAAATTTTGTGCTTTAAGCAAAAATTAGAAATTAGCAAATTCCATTTATTTATTTATTTGTTGACAAATTTAGTGAACTTAATTGAATGTTTTTCTTGCTTATTCGAATATATCAGAGCGGGATTTTATAGATAATAATACCAAAGACAGTTTTTAACTTTTTTTCATATAAATGGAAGAATATCCAGTTTAATTTTACTAAAGAAGAAAATGTGCTTGTTTAGATCTACAAACAGTAATGGAGGATATTTTCCAATCATTTTTAAATATATTCAACTAGAGGAAAGTGCAATATCAAATATAGAAATATATACAATTTAGAAAGAAGAAACTTGCTACTGCTTTTGAAAAACAAAGACTAAAAACGTTTTGCAGGCTTCTAACTTTCTGGAGGTATTTATACGTTTAACATGCTTCTAAAAAGCACATTTTTGATGTTTTTAATTTAATTGAAAATAATACAATAATCAAATGACACTTATTTGAAAATAATAAATGATTCTGTTGAGATTCTTTCAATTTTTCCCCGAAGAACAATTTATCTTTTTGATGTTTTCATATCTCTAATGTTTAACTGCAAATTATTCATAGTTTTATTTGGAGCAGCATCTGCATATGTAAATCATTGAAAATATTTCCAGTTAATTTTTATTGTAAATTATTTTGCAAATGTCCTTCTAAGTATGTTGAGAAAAAATTACATACAAATACTAGCTGTAAAACATATTTTTTCAATAATTTTTGAAATTCCCTTTTCATCCTATAAAAGCATATTAATAAGGATATACTAATAGGATGGACTTTTGTGATAATAAAAATAAAATCTTTAAAAATTTCGAATAGCCGTCTATAAAATATTAGAGTCATTCGAAACAATTTTCATTTATCTTTAAATAAAATTTTAGTTATTTTATAAAAAAGACTCTAAGAAAAGCTTTTAGAAATGATAATATTATGGTTATATTTGAATTATTCAAATAGCCATGTATGTCCATTTAAAGTTCAAAAATTAAATAAAAAGAAAGTGTTTTAAACGAAATGATTTAAACAAAATACCTTCAGATATGAAATACAGAAAAAAGTTCCACCTAATTAAATAAAAATTATTGTTTCTTAGAATAAAATACATGTTTATACATTGTTTACAAACTTCAAAATAATTTAATGATTTTAGTATTCAAAACATTTAAGTAATTAAATTATTTTAAATTTAAATTTTTAGTATTTTTTTTCTTTTAACATATATATTTAATTTAGGGCTATTATATATTATAAAACAATGTATAATATTATTATATATTATATATAATATTAAATATACTTAGATATTAAAAATCAGCTTTAATCAAAATTTGGTGGTTTAATAACAAAGACTTGGAAAGGATGTAGTTCTAAGAATTAATCATAAAGGGCAAATACAAAAAAAACAATTTCATGAATTCATGAATTCATTTTTCACAATTTCATGAATCACAATTTTACTATTTATTTCGGAAATTTTACTATTTTTTTCGAACAAAGGGGGAGTAAAAAAGATTAGTTTTTAAAAAAATAGTAAAAAAGTTAGATTTTAAGCTCTCTAAGTCACTGAACTAGTTCATCAGTAATCAATCATTTGACATTTGAAGAGATAAGTAATGATTGTTTTGAAAAATATATCATGAATTTTTCAAAACAATGTTAATATGAAATCTAGTAATATTTTAAAATATAATGTGAAGAACAAGTTGCTTTCTTCCTGTCTGTGCGGTAATTTAAAAATTGAAATGGATAGTAAACTATTATTGATTTATAAAATTTGAATTAATTTTTAATTTTATTCAATTACTTGGGAGAAAGACTTATCAAATATTAATATCCATTTGAATTTTAGAACAATCTATATCATTAAATTTGCATTTTGATAATGCAGCTCATTATCTTAATATAATTTTTTAATTAAAAAAACACAGAAAATATAATGCATTAAACAGTAATTTTTTTGGAGTATGGAATGCATGATTCAGTATGGAATGCAATATGGAAATTTTTTGAAGTTTTTGAGGAATGCATATAAGCATATTAAATTTATAGTATTAAGTTTAATAAAAACAGTATCCAAACATAAAGAAATATCTTCACAATTTATTAAAAATACATAAAATTTTACTAAAATTAAAGTAAAAAAAAACTACTTAAATTAAAAAATAAAATTTATAAACTCATATGTTATGATTAAATAAAATCTGAATTAAAATGCAAAAAATAATTTTTGTATTAAAAATATATGTAAAAATTATTGAATTTGGTAAGTATATTTACAATTTTTAATTGAAATGCGTAATTCTTATTAAATGCTATAAAGGAATAACTTTAATATTTATTAATGTTAATAGCACATAAAGCATATTTTTCACTAAAGTTAAACAAATTTCATTTTTTTCTTACATATAAGGAATTTGAAGGTTAAAAAAAATATATTTCATTTAAAATTTAAAAAAAGCTTTTAAACCTTACCTTAATTTTCAGGCCTGTTCATTTACATTTTAAAAATATTTGATTGGGAATATTTAATGTGTATGTTTTTAACTGAGGTTATGTGTAAATGACTTTTCAATCAATTATTCGAATTCTTTGCATGTGAAATTTAACATACTTGTTTTCCATAACGATTTATTGAATGTCATTTTGATTGCAAATGAATTTTAATTTCCAGATTAAAATATATTTATAATAATTATTTAAAACTAAGTTTAAAAAGAAAGAATTTTTGAAGCCTAAAACTTTTTAAAGAAGTGACTACAAAGAAGAATATAAAAAATACTCATTTCTTTTAATTAAACATATTACATTTTCTACTCATCAGGCAAACAGTTTATCATATATGTCAATTAGTTCAATAATTATTTTCATTGGTTACGTTCACATTTAACATTACTTACTCTCGGTGTCTTTTTTAACCATATAAATTAAATGATGAGTCGTATTCTTAAGTGTTTTAAACACCTAGCATGCTATGACATTTAGTGACCGTTTTGTTCAATTCTTTTTATTCCATATTCAGTATAATTCATATTTCTTCTTTTCCAAGTTTCCGAAAATAGAAATTAGAATAATTATTTATTTAACTTTTTAACTTAACTTAAGGTGTCGAGTCAATAATCCTAGAACTTGTGCAATAATTTGACGACTTTGTGACGAATGTGCTGATTTTGGCGACAAAGTAGATATTACTGGAAACTTCCAGATATTAGTGATCTAAGCCAATAGAAACTGAGATACACCTGACTGGTTCAGAACCTTCTTGGACAGTCATACAGGATCTCTAAAAGGACGACAGTCTCAAACTACAGTCAATCTGATTTGGAGTCGAAGACATATAACGAGTTGTCGAGAGGATAAAGTAGCACAGACCGAATAGTTCAGCTTTTTGTGGAGCTCAAACGATTGCTGCACTTCTCTCTGCGGCGAATCCCGGTGTTTGTGGAAGCAGCATCGAGTTGTGTAAGGAATAGCCAGTCTTGTAGTAGTGTATCGGCAGTTTATTACTGCTAAATCGAGGACACAGTGGTGAATAACAAACGTGTGGAGAGGCAGTAGAGATAAATTCTGAAACAATATTTAACACCTATTGAGAAGGAGTGTAATTTACTATATGATTGTCGATTAAGAAAAAATTCGTTTGCAATTACTTTTATTTAATTCGAGTTAATATAAAATTGTAAAAAGGAAAATATATATATATTCCTCTTCAACTTCTGATACGTAAAAGTTTCCAACTTTTATATATTTGTTACGTTACGCTATTTTCCTTCTCAGTTAATCAACTAATTTGAAAAATAAAATTTGATTCCGTTCGAGTGGTGCCATCTATTTATAAATTTTTAAAAACCATTTCTTTCATTTCATAAGTATTTACAGTAACAAATTTTAAAGTAAAAACGTAATTGAAGAAAAGGTTATTCAAAACTCTAACTCTAAATATAAAAAAAAATAACTATGTATGATTTTTTAATTTAATAATTTATGATTTTGTCTTACTTTTATTTTAATCTTGCTCTCTTCATTTTTACTCAATGCATTAATGAAATTAAGAAATAAAACAGATAATCGAATGTATTCACGTCAAACTATTTTGATATTCAAAATTCTTTTTATGTAACTACCAACTTTATTGCCCTTTTGAAATAAAGAAATCTTGTCATGCAAAATAAAAACAAAGAGTACAGTTCTTTTATTCAAAAATAAAATTTCAAGCTATAAACCGAAAGGTGTGTCTCATCAAGCATTGTTTCCAAACAAATCAAAACATTTTACAAAACTTTTTATATTGTTTTCCTTACGCATCAATTCATTTTCTTCTTGAATTATTCCTTAATGCTTTAGGACAGAAAGGAAGAAAAAAATCATTCATTTTTTTTTTCTTTCTTATCTTCTTTCATCCGTCTCTGAAGCATAAAAATTTTCGATGCATTAATGTTTTGTTTATTTCGGATGTTTCAAAATCTCAAGGGACTTTCTGCTGGACTATAAATCATTCACAATAATGGAAATAAAAAGAAAAATGTTTCTCTCAGAGTAATAAAAAAAGCAAGACTTTGCATTCTTACTGCCCTTTTTTATCATTATGAATTTGTTGATCCGGAGTGTTGAATATTTATAAAACCGAAAAAGCGAACGCTTCGCTAAGTAGAAATTGATAAGACAACTTAAAACGTTTGTTTTTATTTGAGAGATGGATTTATCCTTCACTTTGAATTATAAAATGTGTCTGATTGGAAATTGTTTTCTTATAGTTGTTTCCAAATGGCAGTTCAGAATCGTGATTTAGTGAACATTGTAAATGATAATCGAAGATATTTTTGGGGCAGGTCGTTCATTTGAAAGGAATGTCAACAAGAATTTACTTAATGGCTGTCACAATTTAACCTTTCGCTGAAATTATTGACGTATGTTAACGCATAATAAAAATAAATGCTTATTTTGAATGGAAGTGACACACAGATTAATATGTAAGGAAATTACCCACACTATACAGATACATTTTTTTTTCTATAAATGCAGTCTTTTGTTTTAGTTCAAACTGTGTTTTGGAATGTATAAAAATATAATTTTTCTTTCATTCATCTTCCTTATCATTTATGAAGATGAATTGTACCTTGACCTGTGGTGACCCTTAGAACTCAACTTCAGTTATGTTGGCAACATGCTTTTTATGATGCTGAATTATTGAGGATTTATGGCTAACCATATATGACATCATTGCAACTCGTCCTTGTTTCTTATTTGCCATGACGTCAGAGGCGATTAGTTATGAAATGAAATGCATTTTTCATTCCAAGTACTTTTCTGCTGCTTAGCGAGGAAAATGGTAAGCAGCAGAAAAGCAGTTTGAGACAGTATATAAATGCCTTATTCCTTTCAATTGACGTTCCTTCTGTGTTCATGATAATATTATTTAACGTTCGTAGATGATATATTTTACTTTATGATTCAAGTAATGGCCGTACTATTCTTTCACTGATGTGCCTTGCTTAACAAATATTGATTTATTTCTATTGCTGTGTAATTACTGTTTCCCAAGTGCAAGCATGCGTTACCGTAAGTTTCCGGTAACCAGTTAGTAATAGCGTTGCTGTTGCGCCGATCCAGTCTTTCAGAATTTTCCGTGTGCATTCTTGCAGGTCGTAGACTGAAGCCGGTTGGAGGTTATAGATTTTATATTTGCATTTTCCTTTCGTTTAGAAATGAGCTGGACAGATGCAAATTATCTAGTATTTTTGTATCTTATTTCATTCATATATAAATTATATATTTGAATGAACTTTATTAAATTGCATGTCCAAGCAGCAATTGAGTTTCCGCTACAGTTGTTTTGTTCACTGATTTCGAAACTTACAAGAAAACGAAATTCGATAAAATGAAAGGAAATATCAGTTTTAATTTCTACTAAATATTCTTTAATTTTCCATTGCTTCCACGTTTTTTTTATGAAACCGCAAAAACAGAAGCCCATTTGCAATTTACAAATAAACATCCGTAACTCTTCAAATTTGCTTAATTCAAAATCATGCTATGTCAAAAGCATTATTCAGAAATTCTATAAGGCGAATTGGAATAATTGTTTCAAAAGTTATGAATATTATGAATAGGTAAACTTCGTTTGTAGCACCTCTAGCATATATAAATTTTGTACTGAAGTTGCACGAAAAAATAAATTTAAGTCATTTACAAACGTCCTTCTATATTGAGCACTTAAATAACTTGATGGCATGAAACCATTGTAGTTTTTTTTTCAACTAAATACTTCAGTAAAGTATTTTTTATATAAAAGGAGAATATTATTTTTTATATGTAATGAGAAGCAATCTTTTTAAGGGTTCTTTTATTCTTCTTTAATGAATAACACTGAAAAACGATAATTAAACATGAAAAGTAAAGGCTAAGTATCTGTCTAACAGGAGGAAAAAAAATCAGTTAAAAAAACGTATGCACTTTGTTTTCAAACCAGCAAACTGAAATCACGACGGGATGAAATAAAGGAGATATTACAGAAGTTTCTAATTCTTCTTTTAGAAAATTTCAGATTCATTTGTGTTCTTAAAAACTGAAAAATGGATCGTACAACTAGGACGTACAATATATATATATATATATATATATATATATATATATATATATATCAATGTTTTTGTTGGCTTTTTTTTTTCTCACACCATTTGCAGAAAAAAAGATATTAAAGATAAAGTTTTATCTTTTATTTTACATCAATGACATTTGAATATACCTTTTACATTCATCCTACTTGAGCAATTTTTTTATATTTTAATTGCAAATAAAAGCCTGAAACTACTTAATTATTTATTAAAGTTATTTATATTCAATAAATATTCAAATTATTTATTTATTCAATAATTATTTTATAATTTTCTTTTCTTGTGTTCTGAGCTTAGACTCATAAAAGAAACTTTTTCATCTAAAGATAAGGAAAATTCCTTAGAAAATAATAAGAAATCGCATTCTTATTGTTTGTAGAGTGTAATAGTTTTTAAAGGGATCAATTAAACGTATTATGTAATTCACTATTTTTAGTGCCAACGGTTTTGCCTCTAATCCCATTATCTTATCTAAACATTTGATTTTCAATATGGAATCTATTAATAAAAGATAGAAAGAAAATTCTTGAATACGCTTTGCTTCCTTAAATAAGAAACCAGCTTCAGTCTTTAATTTCGATCATTTAATTAGCAAACTGAGAGGAAAATTTATGCATTTTATTTAATTATGTATTTTTGTTTATTACGTAATTTTTTCATTAACATAAAGTGTATTAACTGCTTCATAATCCAGGGCTTATTTACAAAAAAAAACCCTCAGGGATTCTTCCCCATATTTCAGAGTTTATTTTAATCTTAAAATAATGAATAATTAAAATAGAGTAGTGGTAGAATGAAGGTATCTAAGATCCGTGCATTGGAAGCAACATATATATTATCGAGAATCTTTCTTTAATGATCACTTTTCACTCAAAATAATCACAAACTCGGAAGACAAGTAAACAACACGTGCACCATTTAATAGAACAACATCTCATCCCGTTATATTTACAATCGCAACGCTTATCTAGTCAAACAAAATCATCTATTATCCAAAAGAAAAGGTCGAGTAATGCAACTGTTGCATAATTAATCAATAAAATAAATTCAGTCTTAAAATGATAAAGTGTATGATTTATTAATCAAGAAGGTTTTTGATGTAATAAATTAATTACGGGCTATAATAAGATATCATCATAAAATCACGTCAAATTTTCGGGAAAGTTTGATGTATGGTGCTCTAATAGTGCCTTCTTGCGCAAGAGAAATTTTATTTTGAATAGCAAGTGATACATATCAAATTTTATGCCAAACGTTTTAAAACAAAAATATTTATTCAGGTACCTAAAACGCAGCAGGATTTTCTTTACCTTTATACTTTCAATATTAGTAAAAGGAAAAAATATTTAAAACATAAAAACGTGATTAAATAATTTTCGCTTACATGATATAGCTCTGAAACTTGAGAAATTGTTTTAGAAACTCATAACTTAATAAATACATAACATTAAAAAATCATTCAAATGTTATAAATGTCTAAATCGTAACAAAATATGTTATAAGCATTCTCATTTATAAAAGAATTTTTTCAACCACGCCGCTCCGGTTAATGTTTTAATATTGTTAAAACTTTCAAATTTCCGTTTAAGGCTATTTTATCTTAACTGGCTATGAATATTATTAGATATATAGAAATTAACATATTTCTGCATGGGATAATATACTGCATACATTTAGAGATACATACGTAAGCAATAATTATAGTAATTTCAGAAATTATTCACAGTTCTTCACAGCCACTTCAAATGAGTTTTTATGAACATCAGTTCGTGTAAGGTCTTTTTATGATAAAAGTCTTCTTAAGAATTAAATAAAGTTTATATCCAAATATTCCGAATTTTCTTCATTCCTTTCAGAAAATCAATGATTTAAAAACTCTAATTTTTATGTAAAGATTAAAAATAACAATATGAATTAATTGTGAAATAGTTACTGCAAGGAAATTAAGAATTAAGGAAAATAAGAATTTTAAAAGAAATTAAGAATTTTTAAGAAAATTAAAATGTTGATTTAATTACAGTAAAAATTAATTTCTTAAATGAAATAATTATTAATTAATAACTTAAAATTTTTTAAAGTTATAATAAAAGACATAAATAATGCAAAAAACTATAATTTAAAGCGACATTTACTTTCTTAATAGGCAGCTATGGAACTATGTAATCTGCTAAAAATATCAAATTGCCATTAAAGCCAGATTATCAAAAAATACACTTTGTTTCAAAACGTAACAGCGTCTTATATCTCATATGAAGTGGAGTATTTGACCTACACATTGTTCCAATGGGTTAAATATGAGCTGTTACATTTTGAATATTTTATCAGAAAGCAGCATTAACT
>JAPMOQ010004434.1:1554113-1567733 GCA_026543055.1 Argiope trifasciata | reverse complement strand
TATGAGCTGTTACATTTTGAATATTTTATCAGAAAGCAGCATTAACTAACTTCCCAATAATGAAAATATATTATCGCCCAAGGAACTCCTATTCAATCATCATTAGAGGCCCTTTTCTTAGTAACATCTTCTTCCAAAGGTAAGATTTTTCACAGAACTGGTCTCTGTCTTTTGTAATTGAAAAATCAATGCCTGTAGTTTTTGGATGTTATCACGTTTTCTTGTGTTTTTCTAATATATTCTAAAAAGCAGGACATCTTTTTCTCATTCTATTGACTAAATATTATACACACAACCGAAATTTCAATGGTAACTCTAAACTTTTTTACATTGGTTTAATCTAATTCCTATTATTTAGCAAATGAAATTAGTATTCTATGCTAAAGCAACTATTAATATTTGGTAAGTGAATTATTATAGTAGACATTCTATGCAGATTCTATGCAGTTTTCGATGCTGATTACCTAATACAGAAATTTTATATTAATTTCAGAAACATAAATCAATAAAAAAGTGCTTTTTATTTTATTTGGATCTTTTACGAAAGTAATCGTGAAAAATCAATATTTTCCTTATATATTTCTTTCAAGATTATTTACATTCGTATTCGTATTGTATTGTATTCGTATTATATACATTCGTATTGAATATTTTCCTCGTTAGAAAATTTGCATCTAAAAAATAGATACAAAGTTTCACATTCAAGGAAAAATATGCTTTCTTAGTTCAACAAATTTCGAAAACAATTTGTTTTAAAAGCAGAACTTAACGAAATAAAAAAAGATGTGTAATAGTTTCGCTCCAAGGCAACAATTTGACACGAAAAACCTTTCTGTACTTGGTAATAATGAAACAAAAAAATGAGAAGCAGAAGAAAGAAAAGAAGAAAAATTTAAACATACACTTCGACGAATACCATTTCCGTTAAATGTTCGAACATTTTTCCTAGAAAAACGATTTGCATTGTAGATTCTATTTCTGCATTACCATAAGTCTAAATAAAATCCAAAACCTAAAATTCTTTTGAAAAACGTCTGGCTTTTGCAAGGATTCACTTTTTAGCCCCGGAGCTACAGAATAGAATAAAAAAGAAATATCAAAAATGGAAATAAGCTTGCTTGCTTAAATTTCATGACAGAATTACTGAATAGTTCTTTGATACATTATTCATGTGGATATTTTTAAATGCATTTTAATTTAAAAAGCTTAGAGTTTCCATTTTGAATTGAAAGAAATTGAATGTGAAAACTTTTTCAGCTTCCATTGAGATTTGTGTGGTTTGATTATATTTAATATAAATTTTTACCAAACAGTGATTTAAAAAAGAAATTATTTATTATTTCATGATTAAAACATTGATATAAAACAATGAAATAAAAATATATTTACTCCAAATTGTTTCTTAAAAACAATTAAATTTTAAACGTTTGTATGGATTAGTAAATAGATTAATTTTGAGCGCTAAGTATTAAATATATTTCACTTTTTTTTTGAGAAATATATCTATATCTACATACTTTTTAATATAAAGTAAATTAATGATCATGACAAAACTTTCGCTTACTAATATATTCTTAATTAATGAATATAAAGTTTTAAAGTGATGATTACATATGTGAGAATGTATTTCTCATTAAATTATTTCTAATCATCTAAAGCTTATTATTTCACAAAGTTTTTGCTAGTCGAACTGATTACACTTTTGAATATTTTAAATTTACAACGCTCTAGAAACATTTGGCTAAATAAGTCTACTTAAAATGGAAAACAATATTTTTTCAATTTAACCTTGATAGAAATGGTATAAAATTAAAATATTTTATATGAATTTGTCAAAATAATATTAGTTTAATTAAAGAATATACAGCTATTAATTATCTTCTTTTTCTATTTAATTAGGGTAATGGGTACCTATTATTTTTATCTTTCCTAATTTACAAATGAAGATGTATTTTGCCAGCTTTCGACAAATGAAGTAGTAAGAATAATATTGACTGATGAAATAATATGCATAAAATTTTGTCTCCTTAGACAATTTTTGAAAAAACGTTTTGGACTTCTTCAAGTAAAAACCTTCAATTTAGGGCTGCAAAATAAAGTGTCTAAAAATTCTGAGTATTCTTTGATCTATCGATTTTTCTAAAAATGAAACCGCCTTTTGATGTGCTTATATTATTTATTAAAATAACGTATTCCATTAAAATAATACAAATTTAAATACGTCTGAAAATTATAAATCAGGCAAAGTAAAAGGTGCAAGATTATTATTTAATTTTTATTGCATTAAATAATTTTTTTTGATAACGAGTTTAATACAAGTTCTGTTTGACAACCGAAAATTGTAAAAATAGTAGTTAACCACTTGCTATTTAAAACAATTTTGAAATCACAAAATCCACTCTTACAATTACATGAAAGTTTCAAAACATTTGGACAGGAAAAGACTTTTTTGATCAAACTTTATTTTCCAAACGATATAGTAGTAGACAATTTATTGTTGTAAAAAGGGCCAAATCAAAAGCAGTTGAGCTTATGTGGTATTTTAATAATATTTCCAGATAAAAAATTAATATTTAATCTGTGGTAAAGAGCTTAATAATTAAATGTGAATTATTCGTACAGATGAGTCATTTTTTTCATTACTTTATTCCTAGTATTTTTTTCTAGAAATATTTTTGTTTCATATAGTCCTTTAATAGAATTTATCACATTTAAAAAAAATCAGAAATAGAAATTAATACAAAAATATTATTTCAGTTTTACGTAATCATCAAAATTACTCAAACAGCAAATTCATATATAGAAGAGTAACATTTAGAATAACGTTACGTAACAGGTTATGACACAGTTACTTTCCAGTTATTTAAAGTAAATTGTTTTCGCAAATAATAATTATTTTACCCAAACAATATTTTAAGACAAATAATTATTATTTTACTGAAACAAACAATTTTAACTAATGATTATTTTACAGAAAACAATTTTTGAGAAAGTGCTTGTGATTTATTGCAATTATTTCCTACTATTTGCAGTATCTCAATATGTGTGGCAAAAGAAACAAATTCTTAAGTAATTTTTTTCCTGAAAAGATATTCCGGATTTTATATTGCTTTATCTTTCAATTTTTTTACGAAACTAAAAACGTAATCTGAGAATTCTATACAATATATACAAAAATATAATATATATATATATATATATATATATATATATATACAATTGGATACATTCTTTGTATCCAAGTCAGAAAAAGAATTTAAAAATTGCCTTTAACAAAGTTCAAACTATCTTATCGTACATCCTGACAAATTATATGTTCATAGTAGTACATCCATTTTTTAAATTTAACATTCTTTAAAATAGAAATGCTATCTGACAAGTATGATATAAATTTCATAACAGAATATTAAATTTGATAACTGAAATATTTTGTTCAATGCAAAATTATCATGTTTGACGTATAGAATGCTTTGAATAAGCTATGTAATTTCAATTTTTAAAAAAACCACAACGAATGTTGTTTATGTATTTATTTTAATTAAGAAAAAAAATCACTGAAAATTTCTATCTATTATTTGCTTTTATTTTATTTGCAATGACGTACTCTAAAATATGGGCATACTTATAGACAATGTTTAATAATTCCATAACAGATTTATGTTTTGCTTCGTCCCACATTGCTTAACTTCACTAAAATATTTTTCATAATGTATATCAACAAACCGTGTCTACTTTAATTCGAATTTCTATTTTCTAAACTTATATCAACAAGTTACTCTATGATATCAATTTCATAAAAATCATAAAATAGAAGAATTTTGCTTTTATTAATTGTTTTGTGAAAGTACCAGAAATTGAATTTCATAGGATAAATACTTTGTTAATAATTGAAAATGGCTGTATAAATTTTTACGTTACAAATTTTTATCGTTTTAGATACGATTATTTGAAGTATAAAATGCATTAAATTTCATCTTTTCATTGATTATTTATTTATTTATTACAATAATTTTTTCGGCACTATAATAATTTTAAATAAATTTATAAGCATCAAAGAAATGCACTAAAAATATGTGCTCTCCAAAATATTTTTGAAATCCCTTTTCTGTTACTTCATTATTGTCTCTAATGTAATCAGTTTTGATAATTAAGTAGTTATTATTGTAATAATAATAATAATTTTTTACAATGTTTGGTTTTGGTAAAATAATCATTTTAATGTAATTTATAAACAACAAAGATAAACACAAATAATTAATGTTCTGCGAAATATTTTGTGAAGCACCTTTTCTGATTATTTAGAGAAATATTTTGTGAAGCATTTTTTTTTATTATTATTTGCCATCGTTTCTGATGCTATTACCAGATTTCATTTAAAAAATGTACTGAAACCCGCTTTGTTCTGAAAATCAAAATCATTTACCAAAGACAATAATCAGTTACGAAGAAAAGAATTAATATGATATTTTATTAAGGATTCCATAGAAAAAATATATATTAAAAATTTGAATTATTTAAGTAGACCAGGGCTTGAATAAATTAAAAGGAACAAAAGATTCATAACATTAGAGCTTAAATAAGTCATATAGTTGATCAAATGTGATTTTTAAAAATTAGAATCTGTTTCAAATGCTTATATTTTAAATTTAAAAAAAAATTGTTTATATTTACACGAGGATTTCAAAATAATTTTTAGTACAAATTTAAAAATTTGAAATAATTTAAATGTCTTCTAAACGATATAAGAATTTACAATATATCAGGACGTTCAAAATGATTAATTTATTAAACAATTTATTTTTATAACACATGAAATCTTTAATTTTTTTAATTAATTTTCCCTTAAGGTTAAGTGGAGGGAGTTTGAATAATGTATAATACTTAAATGCATTTTAAAGTTTTTAAGTAACAATGTTCGAAGTTATTTTTGCTTGATTAAAATGTAAAACAATTAATGTCTTATGAAAAATATAGCTATGATATTATATTACCCATTTCACTTATTTATACAAAGTTTTAAATTAAATTTTCCTTATATTACAATGATTATATAAATCTAAAGGAAAATCTCTCCTTTTTTCAAGAAAACGTTAAATGAGTTTAAATGTCTTAAAAATCCAATTTTTTTAAAATTTCTGTGTATTGTTAAAATTAAAAAAATACCCAAATTAATACTGCTTTGATTTTACAATTACACATTGTACAAGTTTTTTTATTGCTTTGAAACTGATTTATTCGGAAAAAAACAAATTATATATTTCTTTTTTAATTCCATTTTTGCTTTATGAAATTTCATTTTTTTTTTTCATAATTAAATCTTTCAAGAATTACGTCTACGATAAAAAAAAATATCATTCTGATGCAATATTATCCATTTCGATTATTTTCTTCTTCCTTTTAACGAAAAATTTTTCATTATATTAAAATTTCAATCATCCTCTAAGAAACCATAATCCCTGGTATAATTTTTTATTATTCTAAAGAGTAATCTTATGTTTACTTTTTAAGTTTTTTTAGAACAGGAGAGTTGTTCCCCACCCTAAGGCAATAGTTTATCTTATTTTTAATCATTCTTTGAGCTTTAAGCAAAATTAGAAAAAAGTTTTCCAAAACACTGTTCTACTCTCCAAGAACATGGAATTCTAAATTCCAAAACCTTTTTCGTACAGAAAAACCAAATGAATAAAGGCAAAAAAAGATCAATTTGTTCTTTGAGTAATGAACACTACTGGGAAGCCTTTGATCAATTCAACGCGTTTTTTGATCTTCAAGAACCTGGCAACGAGTAAGCAATCCGAAATTAATTGAAGTGGTATGAGACGTGGCAACAAAAATTCTAAATTAAGAAAAATGCTTTGAACGTGGAATTTTTCCTTGAAATCCTAAACTTTTCGAAACTTTTATAATTATCTAAAAAACTAATTTTAACGATATTTATTATTAATTCATTTAAAATAACTTTCTTGATTGAGCTGATCAATAAATAGTTTCTGTCAATATATGTCAAATACTTATTTCATTTATTATTATTTATTTACTTCCTTTTTTTCACTATATTTTACTAAATTGAAGATAAAAATATGATTCTTTTTTGTTCATGATCGTGATTACTTTTGAGTCTTTCATCTATCTATTTCTTACATAAAACATATTTAATTCAAAATACAAAATTTAGAAATAGGGCTGAATTTTTAAACTTTATTATACAACTAACAGCCTTTGGCGACCAGCTGGTTCGCCATGAGTAATGGGTTCTAACATTTTCAATTAAATCACATATTCATTAGCCTTGAAGTAACTCCGGACATTGATTGGCCTGAAATTAATATTTTCTTTGAGATGATGGACGGAAAAGTTCTAAAAGAAAGCGTTTTCCTAATAATATTCTTTAATTTTATAAATCGGTCACTTTTAATGATTGATTTAGTAGACTGATTGATGTAGCAACTTTTATTTAAAATATTAATAAAAATATTTTGTAAAATATGGGTGACAGAGCAAAGTATGAAGAAATCTAAAAATTATTCATAAATGCATTGTTTAACTCAAACTTCATAAAATGTAATTATTTACTTCATTTAGATCAAATTAATAGTATTAAACAATATGTATGTCTATTTATAATGTTTTACAAACTGGCCATTGGAAAGGAATTTGAATGCATATCCTGTATAAATTCAATCCTGTATAAATAAAGATAATTTATTCAATTAATGATTTAAATATTGCAAACGATCATCGAATCCTTTGCCTTGCATTTTTTAAAGAAAATATCACATTTTATATTTATTTTATTTTATCTAGTCACGTGCTAAAAGTTGCATTTCTTCCGATTTAATTTGCGATGATAGTTTTTTTTATTTTTTTTATTTGAACTTCCGTCAAAATGATGGCAACACGGTGAAAAAACCTAATTTTTTCCCTTTGACGTGCTCTTGCAGATTTTATAGAAACCTTAGCTTTGCATTTATTTTTTTAGAAACTATCACATTTTATAATGAAAAAAAAAATTGAATTAATGATACAGATATTGCAAACGATAATAAAAATATCCCATTAAGTTGTATTCCAATGCATATCCAGTCTAAATTCGATCAGGTTTACCATAAAGAAGATTTATTGAAGTAATTATTTAGATATTGCAAACGATCATACAATCCTTTGCTTTGCATTTATTTTTTTAGAAAATATCACATTTTATATTTATTTTATTTTATCCAGTCACGTGTTAAAAGTTGCATTTCTTTAGATTTATTTTGCGATGATAGTTTTTTTATTCGAACTTCCGGCATTCTTTTATTTTATCCCGTCACGTGATAAAAACATGGTTAAAATATTTCTTTAAAAATTCGTTAAAAATAGAAGCTTACGTTATAAATTTAAAAAACTGATACCGTTAGAAAGCTAATTTTTTAATCTTTAAATTGATATAAAAATCATGATTGTGCAATAATATAATCGATATTATAACGGAAAAACGGTGAAATTTCGCTTAAATTTTAATTAATTCAAATTCTAATTAAAAATTAGAAAAAAGGGCTCCGAGGTGCACATTCCGGTTCTCCAAGGTATACATGTACCAAATTTGGTAGCTGTAGGTCCAACAATCTGGCCTGTAGAGCGCCAACACACACACACACACACGCACACATACATACACACATTGAGCTTTATTATAAGTATAGAAGATATAGATTATGAGTTGATTTCGAAATTAATTAACATGCATATGAATGAACGGTTCTTTGGATGAAAAAAATGGAAAGAAAGCATTTTGGAAGGAAAAAATCATAATTTTTTAAAATGAATATTAACTTTTTTTGAGCTATAACGTAAATAAAGACATATTATTCTTAAACAATGCTAGGACAGGGCTGGCTTAGTGGAAAAGTCTCGCCTCTATAACTCAGAAAGTTTCAGGTTCTTGGCTCGATTGCATGGAAAACTTATCGTGTAAGCATCTCTGATGAATGAGGAATCCGTCTGAGTCAAATGTCATCTCCCGTTGTGATGTTCAAATTGAGACACTGATACCAGCTCAAGTGTCGTCTTCGTCGTCCAACCGAGGTTCAAAGTTACAAGGTCAATCCTTAGATAGTCGTATTTTTGTTTTAAAAATGAATTTTAATGTAACAAAACTTTTCAAAGAATGCTCAGATGGCAAAATATTTATTAATAAGCTATTAATTACTTTATATTGATCAACGTAAAAATTCAATTGCTTCAGAAAATTGCATTTTATGTAAGTATAATATTAAAAATTATTTAAATAAGTATATTTATATTACTGCATTTGAATCAAAATATCGATTATTATTTATTATTAATATCTGACAAAACATGATATAGTTAAGAAATCGCTTCTCATGATAATTGTTTCTGGGATCACTTCATTTTAACTTTCCAAATTCAAACGGAACTGACAGATTCTCGGCTATGAAAATTGTTGAAATTTCTCTTGCAAATAAAGTAGACTATTATACCTGATGTATAATTTTTAAAAAGTAAAAAGGAAGTATAATTTTCATCAAAAAATAGTGAAATATATGTATTTCATAAAATATTTATTTTCTAAGGGCAAATCAAATGTGTGTTTTATAAAATACTTCAGTATAATTAAGAAATTATTTCATATGATAATAGTTCCCAGAATAATTTTAAATTCACGTTGTCAATTTAAATGGTTAAGAAGCTGTAATATTCTAAACAATGCAAATAATCAAAATCTCGATTGTAAATGAAGTAGATGTTTGTGCCTGAAATATAATTTAGTAGAAATAAAGTGAATGAGATGTTTTCATCATAAAACTATGAATGAAATATATTTATTTATCATAGCAATCTGAATGAGTGCTAACAACATAACTATGAATAAATTTCTCATAGTAATCGTTAATAGAATCATTTCATTTCAATTTTTTGTAACTAAACGATTCAAGGAGCTGAAATACCACTGGTAAAGAGATTCATCAAATTCTTGTTGTAAATAAAGTGGATTTTCTATATTTCATATATAGTTAAGTACCGAGATAGCATGGATGGTCAGTCGTTGGACTTTCATCTCATAGGTTGTGAATTTGAACGACGCGGGCAGAAGAATCTCCGCGTACGCGGTGACTAGCACGCGTATAAATATGTCTTGTTCACAAAGTCTTTCAGGTCGAGAGTAAGGCCATTGGGGTACTTTTTCACTAGTAATCACTCTCTAATTCAAATCGTTCTCTGATCTGTCTAAATTACGATCTGTGAATGAAATGCATGAATGGAGTAAAAAGGTAAAGGTCTTAGTAAAAAGGGTTTTGACGCTTGAGTAGATAAGTCATATTATTGCCCCCAGATGATGTTACTGAAAATAAATAAGAGACGCACAATTCGGATTAAATCGCAATAGTTCTTTAGTCAGCGGGCTGGTCAACGGCAAGTGCCATTAGAAACTACAACGTCATAATTTAGTAGAAATAAGGTAGTAAGGATTTGTGCTTTAACGTAAGTTTAAATTCTTACTCTCATTAAAACGAATTCGTAATAATGTAATGCAAAAACTTGTATAACGTGGGAATATAGTTTCGATAATCACAGATAATTAATACTTGGTCTGGCATACATGCGATATTTTTTAAACAATACATAACAAGTATTATTTAAAAAACGCAGAAATATATAAAAAGGCTTCTTAATTACATATTACTGTAGAAAAATAAGTGAAAATTAGATAGATGTATATTGGTTCAAGGCATTGTTTTGTATATTTTCTTTGGTTTGCGGGAAAAAATTTACTTATCTCTTAGAAAAAGATGTTTTAAAGAAAAAACAGAAGTATGTGTTTTTCGCTACCATATAAAAGATTAATTTCTGAATATTTGGCTTTCCAAACTTCTGCACATTATATATTCTTGCAATTAGTGATATTTTCGTATTTTATGAGAACCTTATCAATTTTTTAAGGTATAAAAATCCATAGTATTTTCAAAATCTGTTTCTTCTAATGAATCATTCCTCGTGGTTTCAACATTATATTACGTTCTGTGCCCTCTAATTTCAAAGTTGGAGGTAACACAAAAGTAGAAAGCTGCTAAATTGACAATTACACTAATAAGTTTTAATATTCTTCTAAGCAATTTATAAAAGCACATTAAAATGTGAATTTAGAAAGCAAGATATATTCATCATCAGTTGTTGGTAGATGAACTATCATCTGCTTAAAAGCGATATTAACTGCCATATATCAGAGTTAAATATTTTAATTGAGTATACGTAGTTTAGTGGTAAGTGTTTGAAAAGCATTTGACTTGGCAAAAGGCTTCATTTTTAGCATATTTAAATTTTATTATCTATTCATTTACTCTGCGTTAATATTTTAGAATATCTTTTGACAAAATTTATTATCCTTTTTACATTAGAATAATTTTAACATTTACCATATCTATTTTATTTATTTATTATTCCTTAGTAAATACTAATTATGTATTTGTTAGAGAAAAAAAAATTCAAATTCAAGAATTTTTACTCGTTTGCTTTTGTCATTGAGTATTAATTATTAAAAATAAAATAATATTAGTTTGTGTGTATTAATAAATTTTGAATATACACTGATGGAAAAAAATCCCAACACTAGGAAGGAGCTGTGCTAGATAAACGAAATTTGGTAGGCGCGTTTATATATCTGAAAGATGACGTTAATACAAATTTCGAGCTAAGCGCGTAAGTGTGGCGCTATTAGCCACACTATGAACGTGCAAATGAGGTTTGCTTTAAATAAGCGCTATAAGGTTCGTGATCGTTATTTACTGTTGAGATTTGACGTAGTAGGTTAATGTTAGTCAAGGATGCCTCTGAAAAGACGAAGAAGCCATTATCAACAGATCACTGAGTTTGAACGAGGTTGTGTTGTAGGGCTACGAGTAGGTGGGTTTTCTTTCCGAGATATTGTTGAAAGACTTGGCAGGAATGTATCCACTGTGCATGAGTATTGGCGGCAGTGGTCAAGGGAAGGTACTGCCTCAAGAAGACCAGGTTCCGGGCGACCACGTGGTACTACTGAGAGGGAAGACCGTCGTATTCGGCGTATGGCCATGGCTAATCGTACTGAGTCTGCAGCTGGAATTCGAGCTGCAGTTGGCACCGCAGTGACACAACGAACTGTTACAAATCGGTTACTTCAAGGACAGCTCCGAGCCAGACGCCCTGTACAGTGCATTCCACTGACACCAAAGCACTGCCGTTTGCTACGTGAGTGGTGTCAAGCTAGAGCTCATTGGAGGACGGAGTGGAGATCTGTTGTGTTTTCTGATGAAAGCCGGTTCTGCCTTGGTCGCAGTGATAGCCGTTTGTTGGTTAGAAGGAGGCCAGGTGAACGCCTGCTAGGGACCTGTCTGCGGCATAGACACACAGGGCCTACTCCTGGAGTTATGGTTTGGGAAGCAATTTCGTATGACAGCAGGAGCACTCACGTGGTTATCCCACGCACCCTGACTGAAAATTTGTACGTCAGTCTAGTGATACAACCTGTTGTGCTGCCATACATGAGCAGCATTCAAGGGGGTGTTTTCCAACAGGATAACGCTCGCCCTCATACCGCTGTTGTAACCCAACATGCTCTACAGAGTGTCGACATGTTGCCTTGGCCTGCTAGATCACCAGATATTTCTCCAATCGAGCACGTATGGGACATCATTGGACGACAACTCCAGCGTCATCCACAACCAGCATTAACCGTCCCTGCATTGACCGCCCAAGTGCAACACGCATGGAACTCCATCCCACAAACTGATATCCGACACCTGTACGATACAATGCATGCACATTTGCATGCTTGCATTCAAAATTCTGGCGGTTACACCGGTTACTAATATACCAACATTTCACATTTGAAATGTCTCTTCTCGCCAATGGCTCTACCTGTGATCTTGAAACTTTAATCAATTAAATATGTTACCTAGACAAATGTATTCCTAAAATTTCATTACTGTACAATAATTTGTTCTTGGTGTTGGGATTTTTTTCCATCAGTGTATATGAGCTGATTTTTTTTAAATTTATATTATTTGTCTTTCATTAAATCTCACACAATTTTCCAAGCAATGGAAATAAAGCGTTGTTTTTAACTTAAAAATATGTTTTACTTCGATTATTATAAAATTAATAGAAACATATTATCGTGATATTCTTTACTATGCTTAATATATTAATACATTGTTAACAATATTTTTTGCTAAAAGTTATGAAACGAGGTTTGGGTTTGTTTTTACTATTTATATTAATATCACTTTTAAAAGCTGTAAGAGGACCATTTCAGGAAAGAATTGTAATTTTAACTCGTAAATAAATAATAAAATAATGATAATATCCCACATCAGATTTTCCTAATTTTAGACATAAGAATTCTATATAATGAGGTTTTAGTTTGAAAGGTTGCAGGTTAACATGACAGTCCCATAAATATTTTATTGAAAAAAGATATTTTTTTAAGTGAAATAATATTTCTTTTTCTAAGAGAAATAGTAATTTTTAAAAAGATAATATAATGACATTATTCCAATCAAAATAATAATTACATTTTTAGATTGTTGTAAATATTAAAATTTAAAGGGCAACATCGCTTAAAGTAAAAATAAAATTTGTGTACTCAATGGGTTTTATAAATAACCCAAAATCTTACGCCTTGTTGAAAAATCTTTCCCCAAAATATTTTTCTTGACAACAAAACTATACAATCTGCAATATTTCACGAAATATGCAGGCATCTAACAGAAATTCAAAATAATTATTCAAAAATATTTGGCTATCTAATAGGGCTCTCATTGCTATTTATCCCTCGAAATTTTTATTTGGTACATTTATTAGATTTTTTTTGAAATGGACTTTTAACTTCAGTACATTTTTGTAAATTTATTTATCTAGCAATACAGAAGTGCTTGAACTGTTGATCTATGAGATTTTAACATTTACATGATGTGTTTGAAATTCTTTCACTTTCCTTGGAATTCATGCATTCAAATTCCTTAATCGGACAATTTTGAATACCGAAAAACAATGGTTTTTCTAGAAATTCAGAAAATACAAAGGAAACAATTCTTTCTTTTAAATGTGATCATGTAGAGTATTTTTTAATGAAAATACATACTGGTTGTATTTTAAACAACAAAAGGCTAACAACAAAAACAATAAGTTTTCAATATATTTGTCGGATATGTCATCAAGGTCCATTTAATTGCGAAACGAGGTCAAGAGTATGAAGCATCCAGAAATACAGTTGTTCCAATAAATGGTATTATATGACGTTAATCTCATAATTTTTTATGATATTGCATTCTTTCTTTCAGAATGTACCGTTGATTTAATTCGAACATTATTTGTAACTTATTACCACAAAACGCCCATAAACATCGTCTAGATGTTTTACGATATTATCCTACGCTCAAAATATTATACGGCCTTATTGTGATGTAAAATATCTTGAGTTAATAAGCACACACACACACACACACACACACACACACACACACACACACAAATATATATATATATATATATATATACTGACGTGACAAAAGTCATGGGATAGCAATATGCAAATATACAGATGGCAGTAGTATCGCAGCGAAAAAGTATAAATGCGCA
>JAPMOQ010004434.1:1517538-1549113 GCA_026543055.1 Argiope trifasciata | reverse complement strand
ATATATATATATATTTAGCACATACCAAGAAACTAATAATAATATTTAGTAGGATTTCAGTTAATGATAATATTTAACAATGAATATCGAAATTTGACAAATAGCGGTCTGTGAAAGCAGCATATATATATTAATTACATAAAATTTCCTTTTTTTGCTTAAGGTTATTAGGTAAATTTAAAATGTCACTTTAAAAACTGAACGCTTTTTATTTCATGCTTCTTCCTTTTTTATTGGTTCAACAGTTACTTTGAATTAAATTGATGCTCCTCCTTGAAAATGTGAAGAGCAGTTCCTCCCATCAGTGTCAGAGGATAGGCATTTGTAAAAGTGAAGAAATTTTAAAATCAGAAGTTTATGGTACAGTACCAATTTTAAATTCCTGTTTTAGCTAATTCAGTCAAATAAGATATTAATATATTCAAAAATGTAGTAATTATGAATATAATTTTAAAAAGACCATATTCAGAAATAAATCATAAAATCAATATTTATTCGAAAATATTGATTAGTAGAATTTAATTAGCTTTGACTGACATTCAAACACAATATATTTTTTCCAATTGTGCATTATTAATATAAGCCTTTTAATTAGAATTAAATTTTGATATGTAATCGATGGCATCTAAAATGTTTGAAATAATGTTTTCGGAATCTAATTAGATATTTCTAGTCGTTTTATTCATATTTCTCTTTTGATTGTTCAATTTTTTAACAGCTCCTTACAATTAAATTTTATATACTTTTTTCATTTCACTTCTCTAGATTATATTAACTTTCAAATGTACTCGCAAATAAAATTAAATTTCAAGAATTGTCCTTCTTTTTAATGATAACTTTTGTTTCATTAACTTTCATTAATTGAAAACAATTATTGCAGGGTTTCTTAAAAAAGGATGGACTTATTAACTGCTACGATGTCATAAATTTTATTCTTAAAACGCTAACTTGAAAAATAATATTGATTACTTTAAAAAAATGTTGAAACTTTCGTCAATAATTTCTCAGCTAATCTATAGAAATGGAAAAATGTACATTTAATCACAAAAACATTCAAACTCGGTTTGACATGTGGCAATTTCACTTCAAATTAAATGAAACCTCAATTAAAATGGTGGTTGGAAAAATACAGCTTTTTTTGCATACGGTCGTGGAAATGGCGTCAACCTAACCGATCGTTATAAATTACATTTTTTCCCAAAAGGAAAAATAATAATTTTCCATCGAGTGATTTATGATCACTTGCAAAAACTTTTGCTACTTTTTATCTGGTCTTGCTCGAAATTTTCTACCTTTATTATCATTTAATTAACAGAAAGTTTTTAGGGATGCAACTCAGAAAACTCTGCTAGTCACGTCTAGAAGTAGAAAAGATTTTTCCGAAGATAATTAAAGGACGTGAAAGTCAGTTTAGTAGCAAGATTAAAGAATGGATTATTTGTAGTTATTACGAACAATGACATAAAAAGTTGCTATTATATAATATATTTTTATTCAAGTCTGAAATTGTTCTTTCAATTGTAAATAAATGAGTAGTAATTATAAAACTGCTTTCTCCGTTTGGAAACGTATGCAGCTAAATTTAACGAAAAGAATAAATCCAACTTTCAAATTGAAATTATGTGAACGATCAGAAAATCAATTCTGAAACAATTAAAAAAATGCATTACAAAAGAAAAGACATTTTGGCGAAAACGTCTCGATTGGAAAAATATATTATACAAGACTTTATCACATTTCAAGCTCCCAAAATCCTTTACATTAATATAGCTTTGTTTCACTTTGAAACAGTCTGATAGTGTTACTGCTTTTCACAATTTAGTTTTGAAATAGATGGTTTAACATACTTGCGCATGTAGTCATGTCTCATGCAAAACTATTATCCATTCAAATAAAATCTTATTATTAGAGTATTTAATCAAAAATAAGCAATGGGATAAATGTGATAACCTGCTGAGTATGTGATTTAAAATTCATTACAAAATAGTTAAATAATTTCATTTTAATTGCAGAATTTAATTTATTTTTATTTCTTATACTAAAAAAATGAAATTGTTTTTTGTTTTGTTTTTAAATCTTCCATGTTTCCGTTTATCTTTTTAGAAGTAAGTATACAAAACAAAATACAACAGAAGCAAAAATATTCATGAAAAAATTTGAAATATTTCGTAGGAGCTGTGTTATAAGGTAAAGTTTTAGGAATGCATTGGTGCAGCAACTCTTCCCCTATATAGAAAATGCAAAATTATTTAATAGGAAATACTCTATTCTATATGAATGTAAAAGGTTAATCAATATTATCGGATTCGTTATTCGATCATATTATGATTGGTTTTTAAAAAATTAAAAATTCATCAGCTGCGTGTGAAATGTGAAATTCCATTGATTAATAGTTTAGCAATTGTGTCAATATATAGACATAAATACATTCCTTTTTTTTCTAGCCAAAAGAAAAAGATTTTGCAATATTGTCCAAATACATTAACTATAAAAGACTTAAGTCAATAAGGACAATTAAATCATAAGGTAATTAGAAATAATTGAAATTGAACATATAAGGAGCGCGAATATCGAAGGATTAATTGAAACAATACCTTTACCAAGGCATAATGACAGGAAAATTTCTCTGATTATGTAGCATAAGTTCTAGCCTGATTCAAATATCATTAATTGCATGAGTATTATCCAATTGTTTTTAGAAATTGGGAATAATATTATAATATTCACTTCACTACTATTGGATTAAATAATTATGAAGACATGCAAATATAGATGTGAATATACGAGAATTTAACAGCATATAACTTTTTACGATGCACTACGCCTTAAATTTTAACTCAAACAAAAATGACAAAAAAATTATCGTGGCATAATGGAACCCACAGGTTATTTTTCTTGGCTATTGTGTGCACCATTTTAATTCTGCGTCCATCAGCTGGAACACTGCTTCACTAGAATTCTGAAAATTGCTAGTAAGCGATCACTTCAGCGCCTAATCTCCGTCTAACTAAGACAAACAGATTAAATGTGAATGGCCATGCTACCGTGACATCATAAGCTGAAGTTAAGGTTAAGCTTCAAGAGCCACCATTTACCACGGTACACTTCTTCTCGGGAGGAACACTTCCCATTTTGATAGAAGGTAACCGACTCCCACTATTCTTGTACCCACATGGGGCGCGAATTAACTTCCATGCCAGAAACTTCTCATCCTTGAATCTGAAAGACATCGTCCACTACCCATATAAGAGGCAATTCTAAGCAAAGATGATCCAAGCTACAAAAAGAAAAAAATATTAAATTTCAGAGCAATGATCGGTCGTTTACAAGAATTTTAACCCTCCCTAACTATATTACTTGGATTGATTCCATTTACGACAAAAAAAAAAACAGAATACAACAAGAAAAGAAGACAAGTTAGATTTCTGACGTAGCGTAATACTATCGTGACAGTGTTCCAACTAATGGAACTCCTAATTTTATCCAAACTTAATATGTATTCTTTCTCTAAAAATTAAATGTATGCAATAAATTCTTTAGATTACTGCCAGCAAAATAAATATATTTTTAAAAATTATTTTTTTACTATTAAAAAGTTTGAAAAATTCCTTGAAAAAATAGTTTTTGACATAGCAAAATTACGAATGAAAACATTAAATCTGTTTTATTTAATCGATTATTTCATCCATCTATATTAGATTATTTGAATAAAGAATAATTGAGAATGTTTGACTTTTTTACAGTTATAATAGAGTTTTGGTATTTTAGAAGCGAGTGAAGTAAGGTGTTCCATATTGTGAAACACTGCATAGCAAAGGGATAAAATAAGATATACAATTTAAAAGACGTAGTAGCCTGAAAAGCAGAACCAATCTACCCACCAATTCAAATGCTGCATTTTTTCCGCGGTTCCATATCCAAGAACAATAAAAAAGGACAAAGAAAAAGTTGAATAGAACAAAGAAAATAGAGGGGTTTTTCATTGAAAAGAAATCCACTTTTAGTGTTTCATTCCAAGAAACAAAGACATCCTCCCAGAATGTTGAGTCAAATTTTAATTATGGATTCCCAGCTCAGCCTGGTTGAGAACTTTGAAACTATTCCAACGTTCTAATAATCATTTACTTGGAAATTAATTAATATGAGAGACATTGTTAGAAAAGAATTTCTCTGTGACATCTGGCACGAATACCTCATTAACCGAAGCTTGCAGGAAACATTTGTTGCCTTTCTTATTGTTCTGTCAAAGATTACTCTGGGTAATAATTGTTTTAACACGTGATACGCAGTGGTTTCTACGTTGGAACCGTTCTCGTTACATTTGTTAAAACGGGAAAGTTTAACGAATACTGATAAATTGTTCCGGCCATTTCTCGAACAGAGAAAAATGCAGGAATGAGTTCAGATTTGAAATTATGTAGTTCAGTTGGAATTTTCTTTTATGGATGTGGGTAAAATATATTTTATGGCCATTATGATATTGTATATCATGTTCAGTTAAAAAAAAGCTTAAAATGGAAATATGTAATTTTTATAAGAAATTCCATTTATTTTTATTTAAAGATATAAATTCTTGAAGATAGAAATAAATGTTTTAAAAGAAGATTTGAAAAAATTCTTGTTTTTTATTGTTTTTTTATATGTTTTGGAAACAATTTTTTTTATAACTGATGTATAGCAAAATAAATATATCAATATTTATATTTATTATAATTTGAAAATTAATCTACTTTTATTTTCTTTCTTTTAATTATAGCTCTTTATTGTAGAATGCATTTAGAGCAAGATAATTAGAAATTTATCAAATTAACAAAGGAACTTCTTAACTGTAATGTTAATAAACGCTAAAGTGTGTCAATGCGTATGTCGGTATGTATCTGCTGGTGCTTTGCAAAAGGTCAGATTGATACAGAGCAAATAAATTTAATAATAATACGCTTCCAAAGATTAGAATGTGCACCGAGGAGCGATTTTCTTTGAAGCATTTAATTAAAATTTAAATTGATCAAAAAAAGACGATATTTTAACGGTTGTGGCCATATCTTCAGCAAATGTCTTTTTTCATCATTTCCAAATTATTTTGAACGCATAAGTTTTTTTAACAATGCTAATTTAATTATCCTGAATTGTTCTTTTAATGGGGCATTGGACTTTGAAATAAATGAAAAAGGGCATATACAATTGCATATTCTTTTTACTGCTTCATCCCCAAAATGTAAACAAAAAATTACTATTATGAAATGTATTGCTCAGTAAAAAAGGATGTGTGTAGGTTTTAGAAATGTGCGAAAATATTTAATGACTTTTCTTGAAACAATTCTCTAATTAGATTGAAATTTCCTTCAAATGTTCCAGGTATCTTAATTTTTGAGTAAATTGCTTAAAATAGATGAAGCGGATCTAGTTAAACATTAATAGAAAACTGTGCATGTACTTTATGTTTTGAGTACTTTTAGTTAATTAAAAGTCAGTTACTTTTCATTTAACTAATAAACTTTAGTACTTGCACATAAAATATTTTAAAATTTAAGTTTTGTTTATTGTTACTAGTTAGCTAGTTTTGTTTCAAATAAAGGTTACAGGATAATAAGGAAAAAAATAATAGAATGAAATGAAAATTGGGTTATCTAGAATATTTATAATTTTTAGAAATTATGTATTTTTTATTCCTTTTACAAGTATATATTAGAAAATTGATTGTTAAAATATTTTGTATATGATTTTTAAAAATACATTTAATAGTAGATATAAAATAAAAATAATTTTAAATCTTTTTCTTCAATTATTTGATATCAGGCCTTGCCTCCATTACTGAAGATAAGAAATATAATTATGAATATTACCTTCCAGGTGTTATAAAAAATTTATTTCATCAGTGCTTTGGAAGGCTGCATACAATTAGAAGAGGGATTTTTTCTCCTATTACATTTTTAATGTCAATACGATTGATTCCATTTGGATTTCCTGGTTATGTATGCTATATACTCTGCAGACATATTATGCACACTATATACAGATTATTACATTAAAGACAGATTACGTTTGCAGTCTGACTCAAGATGAATATCATAAACTGAAAATTTAAGATTAATAAAATATCTGAGTTTTAATACTTATCTCAATCTATCTTAAAAATACTTAGCTTTACATAAACATATACTTTACTGTCAATCAACTTAAGCACTGATGATTTAATTTTAAAACACACACATAGAATCAATGTATAAACATGGGATCAAATCCATGACGATAATATATACATTTATTAAAAAACTGTAATAAAACAGGTCTTCTTGAATAGTAATGTCAAGTAGTTACATGACATTATTATAGTAATGTCAAGAAAGTGAACACCCAATCACATCATTTATACTTTGAAAAAGTGGAATTGATAAACATTCTAATAATACAGAATAATAATTACAAATTCATGTGAAAGGCAATCATTTCACAGAGGAAGAAAAAACAGAAACATCATATAGCAGTGACCGAATCGGCGCAAACTTTTATCAGGCACTCACATTTGCATTCAAAATGCTATTTCCACTAAAGTTGCTAGAGATAACCATTGTTTTAGATTCAAACGAATGGACATATTGTGTAATTTATGACAAAAAAATAAATGATATATTTGTTTAAATAAAAACAATTTCAAGAATGATACCTAGTTTTTAAGAACATTATTTTCTATTTATCATAAAGTATTTGCATCGAATGACATACAAACTGGTTTACATTAGAATTTACAATTTACTTTCTGAATAGGTTATTGGAAATAAAAATTGCTTAATTACCTAAAGCTATATTTGACACTTCAAAGATTTAAAGACGATGATTAATTCAGAGCTTATAAAAATAATATTTTACCTAAGCTTTGTCGATGATCAATGTGTACGGTCTTGGTGTAAGTCAAGTTTATCTGAATGAAAATCTTTAAAGCCAAGATCCAGTTTAATTTCTGTCTTCTGCCATTGATTTAAAATAACAAGGTATATTTTGAAATAGCAGTTGAAAATAAAATATTTCAAAAGGAAGAATTCGTCTATAAATGTTACCGGCAAAATATGAAATTTTGCATTCTATACAACACCCAGCATTGTATAGGAAACCTAATAATAGCCAGTAATGTATTAAAGATTAATGTTTCACATATTTCCAAGGCGTTCTGTGGATTTCAAAATTCGAAACTGACAAAGTATGAAATGTGTATCCAATTCGTTGGGAGCTGTTGTGAGAGCTCCTGTTTCTTATTTCAAGGGGCGAGTTGGTTAGCGCAACATATTGGCCTTTGTAATGAGTGTGACAGAGGATGATCTTTATCAACTTAAAACATCTGAAGGAATTTTAAAGCAAGTATATGCAAGATCACAATTCTCTTTATGACCTAAAATTTCCTTATAATTGAAGTCTACAATGTTTTACCATGAAATTCTTTTCCAGTCATTTGCATTTTCCCAGTCCTGTAGAAGCAGTGAAAAAATCATTATTTACATGTGCAAAACAAAGTGCTAAAGTATAAAATGCTTTTGAGGGAAAATGTAATGAAATGTTATTCATAATGTCATTTAAGCTTAACATGTTGCAACAAGTAGGGTAATTTTAATTTCTTATTTTTATATAAAAATTTTATTTCCCTTTATAAGAACTGCATAAATTTTGTTTTGTACAGCTTTCATTTTTCTTTAAGTGCTTTGAATAATTTTTAAAATGGTACTCTTATTATATTTTCAGAATAACATTTGTATTTTTTAATGAATTTAAGCCATTTAAATAATATCCTTACAAGGACTTTTTTCATATTTTCTCCTAATAGCTTTTGCTATTATACAAAATAACAACATTTCTTACTTTGCTTAAATAGCTTTTTTGATTATATATGAAGCCAGCATTTCAATCTTTGCCAGTAACATATGCAATGAAATTAAAATATAGTTCTCCATATATTCCGTCAAAAAATTATAAATTAACATTAATACAAAAAAGTTATAATTTAATCAATTTATTCTAGTTTTTCCATTCTGTTTCAAACAACAGATTACATTTAGTAAGTTATAAATAATATTTTGAATGTTTCCTAAGTTAAAAGTAAGGCAATAAGAGAAAACAACTGCTAGTCGAGAATAAACACAAAATTGAATCAAAATAAAACATGAAACCCTTAATAAAATAAATTTATATGCAAAACATTAATATAAAACTATATAAAATATTTCTATTCAGAATAAAACTCCCAACAGTTTCCACCTTTCCAAAATTGTTAAGTGAATAATTTCAATAAATTTTCACCTGAATGCTGTGATATAAATGCTTATTATTAAAGGCTTTCATTAAAACTAGCTTGAATAAAGAATATAATATGAAGAAAACAATGCAACCACCATTATTAAATTTAAGGTCTTTCAACACCAACGAGTTCATTTTTTAACAAAGAGATTACAAGTAGCTCCTTTGTATCGACCTGTGAGACAATTTTATGAAACAAAACTATCTCAAATTCCCGTATTCCTTTTCTAAATTAAAATTCGATACTCACCTCCATTAAAAATGTCGATATCTATACACTCCTAAATTTATTATTTAGCTCTAAGAATAATGTACAAATGTATCTTTTATAAGGTGATAAAATAAAAGAATGTCTTTAATGTCCTGAATGAAAAGAACTAAAATAAAAGCATAATGCACTTTAGGCAATCACAAAAATACCATTCAAAAGGAAAATAATCCACCCCGAATGGGGGATTCAACACTGTAATTTTAAGAAAATAGCTATTCCAGGAGTGAGCAGTTTGAAGTAAACGACAATGAAAACTAAATAAAATAGGACATCATAATTCTTTCTTGTGCTTTGTTACGGAAAGAAAAGGATCTTGGTTTCAAATACTGCACCTTCTATAGACGACATTTTTGACTTGCGTGAATATAATTCTTAAAATTCAATCAATTTTGTTTGAAAAATGGTAATGGAAATTTTGATATCACTTATTAATTATTTAAGTTATTTTAATGTATTCTTTTAATTTATCTTATCGATTATCTTATAATGGATTTTATAATTTTGTACCCTATGAAAACGACACTTCGATGAACATCTCCTCTTCTATTTTCTGTACCAGGAGAACGAGAGGACGCTTGGTTCCGATAGATTAACGTGCATCTGACTGGCTTACACGACGACTCTTTGGTGGACTTGGATCTCGTACCAGAAACAATCAAGTTCAAAAGTAGAGACTTTATCACCAAGGCATTAAAATCTTTCACGGAAATGTCATAGATTAGAACCTTGTTATTAACATACTCGAAACCCGTCAGTGAGTTAATCTGATTAAAAGTCAAATGAACTACCTGTCAACCTTAACTACCGTCAAACCTGAAAAACTGGCTTTTGTCTTTTCTAGCACTGCTATACAAGAAATCACTTTACTGCTTCACACAAGCAATAAATCAGCAATAAATTATTACTACACAAAGTGTACAGAGAGAGAACCCAGGATACGAATACGCCTCTGACAACTTCATTCAATTATATGCCGCAATTTAACTCAGCTGATTCCCATCTCTTAATTCGTCTACTGACTCCGTCATATCTAAGGTCTTTGTAATCCAAGTGGAAGGATACTGAATATTCTATAATAAACTCTGGAACTCATTTTCTTATAGAGATATTTTCCAGACTTTTGAATAATCTGGGTTCTTCAATTTTGTCATTAAGTTCACCAAAATTTTTTTCAGCTGAAGTACCAAGCCTAGAAGTTATGGATTCGGTATCCATTTGATAGCTATTACTATGTCTGTAAAAAGACCTTCTATACTGCGCTTGATATAATATTACTGATTCTTAAACTACTGTTTGTTTGTTTGCAAATAGATAAGATGCTTAAAACTATATTCACTTGTCAAATACTATAGAAAAAACACCGAATTTAATAAGTGAATTTGATCTTATTTACCCTCGTAATGCAAAACAGCATTTTGTGCATTTCGACTAGTTTTATGCTATAGTGTTACCGCATATTAGAATCTCTTCGTTGGCTGATTTAGTCCCAAATTAAATACAGATCTGTAAATCAAGTTCATATTCGTCTAAAAGATTTATTTAGTTTTCCTCGTCAGTTAAATTCCGTATGAGATAATAATGTTCACACAAAGCAAATAGACTCTAAGAAAATGAGATAAAATCTTAGTCGCCATTTTTTCATCTTGAATGAAAATATTATTTCCTTTTTAAAACTAATGAGTCTACATTTTTTTTTATCTTGATCGGAAAAATTACTTTTTTTTACAATTTATCATCTGAAAAGTTAAACCATAAAAATAATAAAATGAAAAAAAATCTTTGAGTAGTATTCAAAGTTAAAATTAGTATTAGATATTTACAGAAATACAAATAAAAAGGATTTGGACTGTACTTTCATCTAAAACTTATTAAGCTGATAATAATGGCTACTTAAGGATGAAATTCATAGATTTAAATTAAATATTAAATAATTAAATTCCAATGAAATATTCAAACAAACGCATATTTAAAAATATATTTCACATTTAAATACTTTGAAATTTAAAAATCTTAAGAATTTCATGTGTTTTTAAAAATGTAATATTTGAAAAACAGAAGTTAATTTGCATAAGTAAAATGTTTGTCTACCCTATACTTGTATTTTCAAAAGAAATTAATCAAAATATTCTTATTAGCTTTATAAATATCAAGACAGATTTTTTTGAGATGTTCATCTATAAATATATATCAAATCTTGAGTTAAAATAAAATATTTTGAAAATTTAGAAGAAACCAATTCTTTAAAAAAATGTGTACTATTTGTTCGTTGTGTCGGCAGAGTAAAACGGAAACATTAAGCTCGTGAATTTATTGCGTAAACCACTTAATATCATATGTAATTATTATTAAGAATTAATAATTTTTTTAAAACTTTTTTCTTTTCTTAATTATGAACATCTGATTTAGATAGAAATTAATTAACTCTGCATGTTACGTTCTTTAAAAGAGGTTTTACTTCCAACCTATATTAATATATCACATTTTTTCCACTTCTAAATTTCAATTATTTTAAATTAATTAATAAATTCAACTTTTGACATCAAAAGTCTAGTTCCTCATCAGTTAGGACGGCAACAAGCATATGCAAGCATGTAAAACGGTAGACGTCACACGAAATCGAAATTAATGACTTTAAGCATATTGTTCGCCACCCACATGCCCCAGTAGGGAGGTGGACAATCATTTATCAATTAAGAAGTCGTTAGGCGTCGATTAGCATTGCTAATGTACTAGGGCAGTGTGGTTCAAGCTTCGATCAAACGGATGGCTTCGCAAGTGGTACTATAGATCCTAGCTCAAGAATTTTAATTTTGAATCTTTTCTTGGAGACGAAAAAATAAATTTGTTCAGCTAAACGATCCTCAGAGGATCTATTTATTAAGTCGTTATTTCTGCAATGGGAAATGGGTTTGCTTATCAGCTCTAAATTCTTTCATCCGAGTAATTTAGAAAACTAAGTTATTCCAGTAATAAGTTTTCAGCTCTTTTCTCGCAGAGGAATCACGTTCGCTCTCTGTATGTTGTTGATTATGTTATATAAATGATGGTCGAAACTGATTCTTTGATCTTTCATGGATAATGTAAAATAAGATTGGGTGAATTAAATGTGAGTAAAGTCTCGTGTTTCGTTACGTGTTGCTCGCTTGCTAAATTAATTGTATTTTTTTTATCTTTGTGTTTTTATTTTTAGTCTAGCAAAAAGAGGCACATTTTAAATGGAGAAAGGTAATTTAAATTTACTTTGGATAGAATGAATTATTTTTCTTTTAACTGTTTTTTAAATGCATCAATAAATTTGAAATTATTTTCATGCCCATTGCTTGAATATATACAACACGATGATGTTTAATAAAATCCATTCCTCTTTTCTGTATTATAAAATACATTTCTTGCCAACCAATAATATTGAAATATTTTATCTGTATACGTATAATGTTAGAATAAAAATCTTCTGAAAATGAAAGATTCTTTTCTTTTGTATTTTAAATACTGAAGAATGTTAAGTATTTCTATATTAAATATGTATTTGTCTTCTCTTTTACCATCAGAAATAGAGAAATTATTGAAATAGTTTATGCGTATGCAAGTAATGTTTAAATAAAAATATTATTATTGCCTTATTCTGCTTTAATCTTATCTTATTAAAGGATTATTGCATTTTAAGTATTGATGATTTCAGAATTGGCACTTTTATATAAGATATGCCCTTGTTTTCTTTTTTACCATCAAAAACTTATATAAGAAATTCGAAAACAACAATAGTATTTCCAAGTTGATTAAGAATCAGGCAGTAGATCTAAAATTCAATAAATAATATATAGATAATACTTAGGATGCAAACATAAAGTGATCTTTTAGAGATCTTCGAAGATAATTGGGAGTTTTAAAAAAGATTATGAAAAATGGAATGCAACTAGTGAAAAAGAGAATAAGGCCATATTAAAATGTCCTGATCAGAATTCATTGAGAGTTGTTAAATATAAGTTGCTAGTTATTTCTTTTTATTCAGGGTGAGCACACATGGTGGACCTGATTAAAAAATGTTTTCTGAACTGCAGCAAATATTACAATAAATGATACATGAATTTGAAGAGAAATATGTCATTTTTTTCAATTATAAACGTTCGATGTGTGACGCTTTTGTTACAGGGTTTACGTCCAACCTATAATCCAGTTCGTTGCAATGATTTTGTAGCATCACTCTGTTTATGCTTCAGAATGCTGAACAGATGCGTTCTTTATGTTCTGATGGTGTTTTCAGAATTTGTAGTGGATAAACAATGTCTTTGAATGAACTCTATAAAAAAATCAGATCATAAAGAACGCATTTGTTCAGCCTTCAGAGCTCTTAACAGAGTGATACCATAAATTAATTGTAACGAATTGGATTACAGAAAGGACATATACCCTGTAACAAAACTATCACACAACTGACATTTATAATTGAAAAAATGAACTTGGCATATTTCTCTTCAAATTCATGTATTACTTTTTGCAATATGTGCAGTAGTTTCGAAAAATATGATTTTTTAAAAATCTTGTCCCTCATTTGTGCTGACAATGTGTTTGTGTTTTATAGTTTTGGAAGCATTTGAACAAGAATTTAGATAACTGGATATACTGAATGGAAATAACACATATTTATTTTCCGAAAAATATTTTGTGAGATGTTATTTACGTATTGTAATAAAATTTGCCACTACTGAAAGTAAATACATATAAAATTTTATTTTTAGCAAAACAAAGAAAGTCTATGTTAAGAATTTCATTTAAGGTTATCATGCGGTTAGTATTATGTTTGCCTTTATAAATTGCATTACATTTTTATAATTACAGGAGTATATACTACTCCTAGTTCTGTGAAAAACTAAAATCATATTTTATTTTTATTGTATTAATATACCTTTGAGATCAACTAAAACTTTGGAATATTCATTGCTGTTAGATATAAATTCATAATTTACATTAAATATCTTAATTATAATTTGTCTTAGTTATCAGATTGCGACAGATACTAATGCTGTAATATTGCAATTGTTTCCCAGTCTTTTGAGTATTTTGTATATAAATTTTCCTAAAGGAGTCAAGTTCATATCATCGAATTGTCATAATAGTTCTTTGATTCATGTGGCAAAAATTAATAAGCAAATAATTAAAACAAGAAAATCATGAGGTTAAATATCTGATGATAAAATGAAAAAAAATTAAGTTTCATTGCATTAATGCAATCTATTTTCAATAATTTAACAGCATCTTTTTTACGAAAATTTTAAAATTCTTTAGAAATTTCATTTTAATGAATTAGCTATTAAAAAATGCATTACGTTTAATTATTTAATTCATATAAAATTTAGCTTTGAACGATTACATTTTGAAGAGTTATAATGAAAAATACTCTTATATATTAATGAACCATATAAAAATGTATCAATATAAATTTTTCTAATTAACTTTCAATTAATTTATCACTTGAAAATATTTCATATAATTGATATTCTAATAAAAATTAAAGTAATTGTATATATATATATATATATATATATATAAAGAAACTCTGTATATACTTTATAAATATGATGATGCATTCAAAAATGCATCATCATATTTATGTACACTGTAAAGGTCTAAGGGTGAATGAAAAGAAATCAAATTGTGTTCCATCTTACTGTAGTAAACGTCGATATTGTGCAAAGCGATTCTCTTTAATGCCCTAGAATGCATGTTGGTATATATTCTTACAAAAGGAAGCTAATGATTTACATACGGAAGATATGTCAGATCTCCATAATTGATTGCAAGCTTCTTTAACTTGCATCGGTGTCTTAGATTTTCGTTCTTATGGCTGGTTTTTGCTTTTCATGGATACAATAAAAGATAAATTCCTATTTGAACCCTACAACAAGACAAAATGGAGCTATATTATAAGACGGACAAATGTGCTTTTCGTAATTGGAACTATTCTGAGCCTCCTGTCGAAAGTTACAATTCGCCTCATCTCCAGTCATGGATTTTAAGGTGCGATTTTTTTCTTAGTTGGAGGGGAGAGGTTTCTTTTTGAATTGAAACTCATCGTAAATTGGAATAAAAATTGTATTAAACCCTTTCGGACCAACAAAGACATTTTTAAATCATTGCTGATATTTTAAAATCATCCAAAGGAATAAGTAAGTGAGGAATTTATTGGTGTAAGTTTCAATGGTTTTATGAGCTTATATCCATATATTAGTGTAATTTTAAACTACTTCTTAGTAATATAATAGTAATAAAAAAACCCACACGAAAACTGTATGAAATAGGGCACATATGCCGTATTTCAGAAGACCACTGGAACATGTATGATCCACCAGAAATATTTTCCATATAGGTGTTTTTATGTAACAGAATATAGCTATTCATATTTTATTTGACCATTAGAGCCCTAAATTATCTTAATTTTGGGAGAGAACTATTATTGAACGGGTTGAAGTTGAATGAATAAAATATTTTAAAGAACTAGACCCGAAGTAAAAAAGCAATGCGTTCTAAGAAATACTTAAATTGACTTTACACTATCCCGATGTTGTCATATTGTTTTCTTTCCCTTCAATAGCTAATGCATTTGATTACAGAAGAAACATTTTTTTTTCTTCTTTGAACGTGCATTTACTCAGACTGAAAGTAATCACGATCCTTGGTATGTGGCGGGAGGAGGGGGTATCCAGTAATGTTGAAGTAGAAATATCACATAGTCTGATTAAAGAGTCTAAACCATTGTTTGAAAAAGTAGATATAGGTTTGGGAAGCTGGTATAATGTTAGTACTTAATTGCGCGTGAATCTCATGTTTAATTGATTTCAGGCTCAAAATGCCTTAACAATCAGAACATTTTCCCCGAACTTGGTATTATTGAACGTTTTAAAGAAGTATGAAACTAGATATTACTCAGTTAAGCTATTTAGATTGCAGTACGATAGAATTAGATTTAGAATTACAGCCTTCCTGCTTTAGGGGTAGCTTGTCTTTCTTGTTATCGAAGAGCATCGGGTTCCGATCCTGATTTGACCGTGGCTGCTCATCCCCTGTATTGTGGATCATATGAAAGGACTCCCCTCTAGTATAGATGGGTTGTACAAGTTAACGTGTATGTATCATCTTGTGAATGAAATGCATGAACGAAGCCAGCTCTGAAAAACGGATTGTGACGCAAGAGTAGTTCAGAAGTACTGTTGGTCTTAGTTGGATCTACTGAAAACAAAAGAAGTTCTTTCGGCTTAAAATCACTGACATCGTCAACGGGCTTGTCTCTCATGAGTGCAATAAAAGAACCACAACAACAACAGTTTAGTATTCTCCATTGTTATTCTAATACATATTTATTTTATTAATTTCCTCTTTTTTCTTATTTGATGCATAAGAGTATCTTCATGTTACTTGAAATGGCATTTGAGCATTTTCAAAAATTTTAAAGAAATGTTTACTTTCCTTCTTTTTTTAAAAAATTTATAAGCTTTAAGATCACTTACACTTGATAAAAAGTTATTCTGGCATAGATTCTAGCATTCTGACCACGATGAGCATTTTCAACAATAAATATACAATTTTTTTAATCATTGAAAATAATATTATGATTTGCTCCATTAACAAGAATCATTGAGTGTTTCAGTTACTGGAAATTAAAAGCAGTATAGTTTGTGAATACAGTATAAAATTATGAAAATTTTAATGATAGCTAAAACATTTTTTTAATAAAAGATAACAAAATGTTTTTAATAACCACCTTTGACAATCAGCAAATTCAAAGAAATTAAGGTTATCTAAACTGTCCCTTGATGATGATGATTATGTCGTGGCCTTTTAACACGGAAAAGGGATGAGGGGCTTCTGAGAGTAAAGTCAGAGCATGCAAAGGCAGAAGTCTGAATCTAGCTTACATGAAGATGAGACACACACATATTCGCTTGTACAACCTCTTTTTTTACAGAGGAGCGCATTCGCAAATCTCACAGACAAAACTCAAGGGAAGAACAACCAAGCTAGAACAAGGACTCGAACCCAGGACGTCCAAATCCCGGGGGAGACTTGCTACCCCTAAGACAGAATTCCGGCAAATTGTCACTTAAATACTTTACATGATTTGATCTTAATAACTTCTTCTACAACAGAATATTTTAAGCGAATGAATTCAACAAAGTATTCAAACGAATAATAATACTGGCATCATGATTTATTTTTAAATCTGTCAAACTATTTAAATAAAGATTAAACTAATCTATCTTATTTTTCGGTGGTTGCCAATAGACGATTCATGTTATTTAACTTACTTATACAATGAGAATCGCCAATAGATGAGCAAATATCCAATAATAATTTCATACAGTTTTAAATACTTTGAAATTTACTTTTTCTCTTTCCTTACGTTTGATGCAGCATACACGGATAATTTTGTACGTAGTTAAAGGATGAAAGTAAAACATAATTTAAAAAAATTCTTTAAGATAAATACTTTTTGTTCTTTATTATACTATATTTTGCAGGAAAATATATTGAATATCAATGCAATAACATGAGGAAAAAACGTTAATATTTTGTTTCAAATAAAGCTTTCCTTGGAACGTGTAACGTTAACAAATTCTGTTTATTGAAATCTTATGCAATGAAACTTATGAAATTCAAATTGGCAGACGAAATGGATACATATGAGAAGTTATTGAATTCTTCCGTTGTTCCAGTAATATTTCAAATTCGGCTGACGAAAAGCAGCGTTCACAAGAGAGCTCAGTTATTTCAATATCCCCAACTGAGCTTGCAATTGATTTAAAAGCTATTATATGCAGATTCCAAATTGAGTCATCAGAATCCTTATCTCAATATCATAAATAGTATTGGCAGTTATATATTTACAAATCAAATTATCTCAGTTCTTGTCTTAGTGTCATAATTTTACTATGCATTAAAATATTTTACGGTAGGTTAAAATTAACTAATAAAAAAGGAACAAGCAGCATAAAGGATTTAGTAGCCTGAGAAAGAGAGGTATGATATATCATTATTTTGCTTTTTGAAAGGCATCAGATATTATCCGTCATTATTCTGCGTTGTTTCTTATATTATGCCACAATATTTTATATTAATTAATTGACTGACATTTTTTCATACTATTCAGGCTAGATAAGACAAAATATAAACTTTAAAGAATCAGTTTTAATATCAACTTTATTATTTTTTAAAATTATCAGTATGAATAAATTCAAATATCCCCCTTGTTGTGCAGCCGAAATTTGCTCGAGAATTTTGTAAGCTAAAAAAAAGTGAAAACACAGTTGTCTATACTCAATTTCTGATTTTATGTCATGCCGAACTTAATAATATTTAATTAAATTGTAGAGCTCTCAAGCGATAGTTACAGTTATTAAAAATCTTAATAATAATAACAATCTGAATACATAATTTAGAAGAAAGTAAACAAAAAACGAGAACAACATAAAAATAAATGTTTTAATAATTTGCCAAAGATTCAAGGTAGCTGAAATTAAACAAATGATATATTTTTTCTGGCAGGTGCATGGAAGTCCAGTGTCTTATAGACTGCACAATAGCTTCACATGATAGCTGAATTTTCAACAAGTTATAAATAAATTTCAATTCTTTAGCATAGAACATTTTCAAACTAACTCATCTTTTTAAATTAGAGGTAATCGGATAATCATGCATATTGTGAAACACAAATTTAATTCAAAGCTATTAAATGGAGTCAAATTTTGAATGCTTCCCTTTAAAATTTTCATAAAATATATAACATTATTCATAATCTAAGTACATATGCAAGCAATTATTCTTTTCTTGCATCAATGGATTCATCTTCATAAATTTATGTTTACTTTTTTAATTGGACAAAAAGTTTTGATTTTCAACAAACTGGATGCTAATAATCTGAATGAATATGATCTTTTAGATCATAATTGAAGGAGAAAGTCTGAAAAGCACTGAGGCTTCTATATTGAAACTCGTTGGAAATAAACTGTCAGTTTAAAGTATTGAATTATTGGATATATATTCTTCCGTCTATTTGAAACTAAAAAATGTGTCTTCTTAACTGATCAAAATAATGAAATGAATTGTTTAATGATAATATTATAGGCAGCTTAATGTAATCTTAAAGATGTGCAATATTAAAAACATTGTTTTACTTGTCATGATTCTACTAGTTACCAAATAATTTCTTAACAAAATTGAATTGGTGGGGAAGCTTTACTTTGAAGCATTTGATTCTATAATAAACTAAGTTAAAATAAAAACATTTAATAAAATTCATTTTAGATTCTAACATGAATTTTCATGTATTTCAAGAGTTACTTTTGCAGTACTGAAAAACATATGAATAAAGGACTATATCAAATTAAAAAGTAATGCTGTGGTAAAATTACATTAAAAGTGTTTTCACTTCCCTGGTTTCAACAGGTTAATTGAACTTGTATATACTTTGCTGGGTTTAAGACGATTATTTGAGCCAATAATATTGTTTCAGAAATTTAGATGAACCAAACCTTTTCAGGTATAAGACAACACATACTAGGTAAATACTGAAATATCCTTTGTTAATAAACATATAATCTTATTTCTGAACTTTTCAGGTAACCTAAATGATAATTGCAATCACATTGTACCACATTTCCCTTCTTTTTGGTCAATACAAAGCTTATTCCTGATTGTCTCCCTATTCTGCGGTCCACAGCAGATAGGCAACTACTTTGTTTCTTATATCAAGAAAAGCAATCTAATTTCATAGAAAAGTGGCCTTGGTAAGTCCAAAAATGCTAAGCAAATTACTTTAAACATTTCATAATTTTTTTAAAATCAAGAATATATTCAGAACAATTAGCAATCATTAAAAATTTTTATGTTAAGAAAAATATGTCATTCCTTTGCCAATCATATTACACTATGAAAAATTCCAAATTATGTATTACTTGCAATATTCTAATACATCATATATTTATTTTGATATTTAACTTTGGAACGTTTTATGAGTTTAATTTTCCCACCAATCTTAGTAAAATTTCTATGTATTTTTTACTTTTCTTAGCAAAATGTTTTCAGTATTAACTTATACTAAACATATTTTTAAATATTAAAATTCATAAAATGCAAATTTTGATTTTCTTTTTCTGAAAGTTTTGTTTTAGCCTCCCAAAATAAAAAAAGGGAAAAAAATTTTAAAAAAAATATTCGAAAAAGAAAAAAAATCGAGTTTGGAAAAGAAAATGTTCGATATGTCATATAAATGCAGTACCTGAGTGGAATCGTATCCGCGTATAAATATAAAAACTCCGGTTTTGTCCTCTATCTTGAGAATGGTACGTGAAATGTTTGAAAGAGCTGGAACTTGTTACACACCTTAATGACATCCCTTGGCTATGAAGACAAAATAAAAAATGAATACAGTTGGGAATCCAATTCCTTCGCTAGCAGTCTGTGATGGATTCCTATGAAGTGAATCCTTCGAATATATATTAGATCTAGTCTCTGTCCCAGTAATTGAGAAGCTACATTGTTATCTTTCGATGTTTCTTAGTCCCAAAGAAAAACTGGAGAATAGCTTCGACTCACAAATTCTTTTCAAAACTATGTCATCTCGTGAGAAAACAGATTGAACTCTCTGGATAATTCAGAAATACGTTTTTGAACCATGTGAAAGTTCGTGAGTTTTCAATTCAATATTTTAGATTTCGTTCAAGAAATGAAATGAATTTATGCATTTTTTAAAAAAAAAAATATTTGTAAAATTCTTATGTTGCATGTGAAGGCAGAAAATTTTCTCATTAAATTCAGAGTTCAACTAAGCGAAATCTTTTGAACATAATTAATTTTATTATGTGGAATTAACTGAAGCATCGAAATTTCAACTTTTATAGTTTATGAATATTGACGAAGAAATGAAAAATAGAAAATCCTCCTGTATTCAAATGTTTCAATGACCTCAGATCCGGATATGAAATATTTTATCCGATTACCAATATGACTAAAAAGATCTACAATGCCATGACAAAGCCTTAAGGAAAATGTACAAACTTTTGTGGTTCATGCGAAAACATACAAAAACGGGAAAAATTTGTTGATTATTTTCAGTACAATAAATGTTAAAGGAAAGTGTGGGAAAGATAGAATGACTCAATCTATAAGTTAGGAAGTTTTTATTGTCATAGTCGTGAAAGAATGATGTATGACTAACTTTCTGAAATACAATTCAGTTTTACTTAAAGGTAAAATATTCAGCTTCATAAAATTGAGCAGAACAATTCAAGAGAAATTTTTTTTTTATGCTATTCACTCTTATTCACTGAATTTTATTATGTTTGTGGTTTTATTTGTTTTATATTCATTATTATTATTATTTATTTAAGAATATGTTTTGTACATATCAAATCAAACTATATTCCTTTTTCTGTGCATCTTTTGACAGAATGGAATTTAAAGAAATGTCTGACTAAGATAGAATGATTGACTTCATAAGCTCGAAATTTTATATTGCCATAGTTATATATATATATATATATATATTGATTTGAATAAATCATAAAAATATACAGTATAATAAAATAGTAAATATATCATAAAATGAAATGAAGTTTGGGAAATACTTCTAAAATATCTTGAAATGTTTTTTTCCTCTAATCCACGTTAATTAATTATTTATAGAGGAGTTTTTGTGTTATATTTATATATAAAAATTGTATTTTTATATAAGTCTGTGTTTTTATTCCTATACATAGAAATTAAAATTCATTCAAAGATTCAATGCATTTCTTTTATTTCTGTTCTAGCAGGCAAACCAAGAAACACAAGTCAGTTAATTAGTTATTAATGAGTTGTTGCTCATATCTAATCTAACAAATGATATGCAGGTGTTTTCTTTCTACGCCTTTTAACATTAAGAAATGGACTTTAGCTGTTTAATTTCTATCATTATTCTGCCATGCTTGTTACCTTTCTTTCACAGTTCACAAAAAATAATAAACAAAAATCAAAGCGCTAACCTATAGCTGAGAACGTAAACTCTTTCTTTATTGCGTTGGATAATTCCGCTTAAAATAAAATGTTAAAATGTGCATAAACAAAATAGCAAATAAATCCACAACTATCATTTTTATTTCAAATCTCATTTCAAAAATTGGCATTACAATATATCCTATAGAACAGTAAGAGTACTAGAAGTGTTTCAATTGAAATAAAAATAAATTTTTAAATGATTCTACCTTTTTCCGAAGCATTAAGTCACACAATTTTTTAGATTCTTGATTCGTCTACGGCTAATTTATTATTAAAATTAGCTCTATTTATAAATTTTTGATAATGGACACAAGAAAATGTCTTTATTTTTGCCTCGTTCAGCATGAGCATAAATTTAAGAGCTAAAACAATTAAAATTTTTGTTAATAAATATAAAATTTTTCAAAATATTAAATATATATAGAAAAATATTATTATTAAAGTATTTCATTAAATTTTAATTTTATTTCATTAATTTTTATTAAAAGAGATACATTGCATGTATCTATTTTCTTAAACATCTATTTTGTTTACTGCTATCTCCAAGAAGCAATTGCAATGCAGAATTGGGTAGCTTTATATCCTGCAGTCTGTTTTGTAAATCATTTTGCTATTTTTTTAAAACTTCCATGTCTTATTTCGCTTTCCTCTCAATACATAGAAATGTAATCAGTAACATGTAAAAATTAATTATCCATTTATCAAAGGATACATTCAAACGACACATTATTTGAAATACTAACGACAAAAAATAAACTGCTGAACTGATAAAAAAATATATTATATCTGGAAAATATGCATTAAATGCATAACCAAACTAAAAGACCAGAAGAATAATGTGGTTTTAATATTCAACTTTAAAATTTTGAATATATATTTATCTGTCTAAAAGTCTCCAAGTTTCAAGATGTTCAAAAGTTTTATAAATGTCATAAAAGTTTTAAAAATGTCACAAAACATTCAGAAATCAAATGAGATGTCTAGACACACTAATGGAAAAAAAATTGTTTTGGAGATATTACAATATATTGATACTTTCATAACCACATAATATTAAAGTATATCTTTATGAAAGGTATCTTATTTTTTGTTATCATATGTATTATTTTAACGTGCACATAATGCACATAAATTGAATGCATATAAATACATATAAGACAATAAATACACTTCGGTATTATAGATATTTTTTGTATATATACGCAGCCACTTGGAAAAAAAGTTAGTGTCTGACTTTCCGTTTTCTATAAGATTTGTTTATCTTATAAATTCACAATTGTGAATTAATTAAAAATGAGAAATTAGGAATTAAAATCGCAGAACTATTTAATTTAATCTACTTATTCTAGGAATTTATTCAAGAAGTTTAGGTTGAATTTGAAAATGAATCAGTAATCTTAAAGGTTTGCCATTCTTAAATCTTTTTCATAGGAATAAAATAAATAATTTAAATGGCAGGCAAATCTTTGAAAATTTGTCATAGTATATAAATTTAGATTTATTTTTGAAACCATTGATATGCTTTCAGAGTTTTAAACTTATTGCTCTCTAAAAAGTTAGTGATAACATTTATTGAAATAAATGGAGAAAAAATTTAGCCTCAAATAAAAATATTATAATTGCTAATTTTCCTAACTTTATAATGAAAGTATGTTAAAAAAACATTAACGCAGTTAAACTTTATTCAAACATCTTTTAACTATGTTCTATGCCAACAACAATGATTGTAAGTACTAGACTAAATTCTATAAAAGTCTTCTAGTGCTTAGCTAGCAATTAGTTTATGAGTTAGGCCTGATAAAAAATGAAATTTAATGATCATATATATTAAGATTTTATTCTTTTAATTATTTAATACCAGCCGTCTTTGGAGACAAAAAGTTTCACTTAAATCCTCCCTAAATTTTTTTAACGTGGTGAGTTAGAAATTTCTTCAATAAATTTGTTGACCATGTTACTCAATTTTTTTAGTCATGTGACTCAAACAATTATAGAAGAGTTATAATATTCTTTTAATTGCATGTATCTCTTTTTAATATTCTGTCAGCTACGATGAAAGTTGAACTTGAAATTGAAATGAAAGGAATAGAGCTTCAGTAAATAAAAAATAAAAATAATCGAGCCTGATTTTAAATGAATACAGAAATCTTATCATTCAATATTGAAATTTTATGTGTGCTACAATATTTTTACAGTCTATGTAATTTCTCAACTATCAATATATAATTATGTAATACAATAAAGATTTATGTGGTTTATAAGATTTCGGTTTCAATTTTATTTACAAAAATATTTAAATAACACAAGTGAAATGTTTTTTATCAGCCAATAAATGTACTCTTTGAAATAAGTTAGAAATGTAAATTATACACTGTTTTATGTATCATAATCATTGTTGCAAAATTTCAAAATTCACCCTGACTCTTAATATATAAAATTTTAATTAAAATTTTCAAAAACTCCGAGGACTGTAGTAGAGTAATAATGTTCCAAGATATGCATTCATACTCTCCAAATTATGTCTGAACAAAATTTGGTGGTCCTAAGTCAAACGTCCTCGACTATAGTGTTTCAACATATATTTTCAAACCCAAATATAAACACATTTTCACCTCTATTATAATTAAGGGCAAAATTAAAGATGAAATAATTTGGATGCAGCTAAAGATATTCAATTTCATTGTTACAATACAAATAAATACAAATTAAAACTAATTTACAGGCTTATGAATTTATTGAAATTCCTTTCTTAAAGGAGTTTTATCTTTTTGAGATATTTTTTATCTTATGCAACAATTTTCCCAACGCTTAAGAAAAAATTAAGACCTTTGGATAAATATTTCCAATATAGATATGTGAGAGTATGGGATAAAAAATTCGTTATTTATTTTATGACAAAAAACAGTCAACTAGTTAATCTTTGTTAAATATGAGCTCACAATTGTTAAATATATAGTCGGTTTACTATAAATATTCCTCTTCCAATAAAAAGCCAAAAGGAATTTTCTGAATCTGAATTGCACGTTGTTAGATAGATTCATAAAACAAAAAAAAAAGTTTTTCTTTTCGGTTTTTCGTTGCTTGTAGTGAACATTCTTACCTGTGAATAATTTAAATTTTATTTCTCGACCGGGAATTATCTTTCTTCTTTCAAATTATCCAAAAGATATATTTCTCCCCTTTACTAATGCATTTTTAAATGTATCGTACATGCCGTTTTCCTACAAAATTTTGACTAGGTTCTTAAAATAGGTTTAATGTTGCTTTAAAACTTACATTAATACAACTTAACTAAACTATCATCTTGAAAGAATGTTTGAAACTTCATTCATCTAAAATCTTACCTTTGTTTGTATTTTAATACACATTTCAATACATAGGATGAGTATTTTCAAATAATTTCAAATAAGGTCTTTTAATAAAACATACACATATAAATATTTAATGTTTTCCTAAACTCCGTAAATAAAACAAACTATTGAAGCTTTGATATTTAGAATAATGATATACATATAATAACAAAACAAAGGAAACATCTTAAAAATCTCAATATGTCTAAATGATCAATATCATATTGAAAAGAATTATGAGAATATTGATAAATGTTGTGATGTCCGGGGTTTTATTTTAAACATAGTTATTTCAATGATAATCCTAATAAAAGGTAAAATACATCATCTGAATTCGATAATCACTGGAATGGAAACCAAACAATGACTTTTTCTTGTTGTATACAGCCGATCACCCAGTCACGACTGAAAGTTGCAGTATCGACAGGATTTGTTGTGGTCGACTGCTGAATAAGTATTGTCCAACCTTATATTGACCGATCAGTTAAACTAACATTCCTTTCGAGGTAGTAAATAGCTATCATTCTCCTCACTTGCACACCCTCAAACAGTTGGAGTGAACCTATCAATCTTTAACATCATCTTCTTCATGGTTTTGAGATTACCTGGTACCATTAAATAGTGGTAAACCGTACCAATTTTTCCTCAAATGCATTTTTTCCTGCGTTCTTCCAAATCTTTGGAACTATGTAGGAAATCCCCCATGTAAAGATATTATTTGGATCATAAGTGAATGGCATTTTTTTTTCCGCATTAGGAATAAAGCCAAACAGTTACTTCTCCGCTTTTGGACATATATCATTTGTGAAACCATTGTAGTTTTATTGCTTCTCTCAATTTCCCTCTTCAGACACCACTTGATTTGGAAACAATAATGTCAACACTCTCTCTCTATGTCGCGACCTTCACATAGTTATCTGCCTTTTCATTACCATATATCCCAATATAGGCCTTAATCCAATTCAACTCGATCGACTTGTTAATTTTAACACTTTTTATCTTTTTTCTTACCGTCCCTATTTCCTTATTATAATTGTGAGATGACTGTATGGCTTTTTAAACTGACAGAGAATAGGAAAAAAAGTGAGCACTTCTGTCGGTCCTGCATCTTTTCACAATATCCAATGACCATTTTTAAAGCTTGTACTTCAGCCTGAAAACTTATTGCATAGTTCGATAATCTCATAAGTCTTTTGTCTATCTCTTTCCCATAGTAGTATACTACTATTGCAGCTCCTACCATATTTTCATCCTTTGAACCAATTTCTATTCCATCCATTTTTGGGATCATAATTTGAAAACCATGAATAAACCATTCAGCAGGGTATTGTTAGAACTTATCGAAGTACATCTTATAATCTTTATTGTTGAAGATTAAGAAGCTGTATTTGTTTCCTATTTTAACTTTACTGCTGGAAGATCTTATTTGAAATTTAATGAATATGTCCGTTGCTCTGAGATCCATTGGCAAAATTCCTGTTATCACTTAAACCAACCAATCAATGTCTATATTGCTATGCAATTGCATAGAAAGCATAGATTGCATTCTGAAATATTTTTAGGAAAACTCGATTTAATTATGTAAAATAATTTATCTAAATTATTTATATTTAATTAGGAACTTCACTTATATTATAAAATCTATAGAAATGTCTTCTTATTCTTAGATAAGTACCTGATTGCAGCAGTTCTAAATATGGCTCTTAATTTCAATACTCCGCATTCAGCCGTTAGGAGTTTCGATGAATTGATTTGTAGTACTTGAAATTGATTTCACATTCTTTTGTTTCTTCTTCATTTTCTTTCAAAAATATTTATACTCAAAAATATTAGAAAATGGATTAATATTCTACTTGGATTCATTGTATTATTTATTAATATTTATTGGATTATTTGTGTATATTATTCTTTATAACATAGCAATATGAATAAATACATGCATAACACTTCTTTGAATTTATTTAAAAGTCATAAATAAACATCATTAGAATGATAAAATCGCTCCTTAATATAAATTATATTTTCATAAAAGGAATTCAAAGAAAATAAGGTATTGATTTTGTTTAACAAATGATTAAATTAACTAACAGATTATTATTATTATACTTGTTAAATCTAAATTTGTTTTTAAGTTAGATTAGGTAGATTCAATCTTATAGATTTAGTATGTACTATAACATCTATGACTTATTGAATTCTACACAAATCCATATTTCAATAAATAATTGTATATATCTCAGAAAAAGTAGTATTTTTATTAAAAAACTAATTAATTTTATTAATTTATCTTCAATCATTGTTCAAAAGTATATTTATATCATTCGCTTAAAATGCAACAAAATAGATTTATAAAATCTGAAATGGCGTCTTAAGAATAAAGTTAGTTAACAATTATAAATATTTTGGACTATTTTCTTCCCCAAAGATATTGTATAACTTTATAGAAACACTTGAAATAAAAAAAATGCATTGAGCATTGATTGACAAGGTATTATCATATGTATTTTTACTTTGCATCAAAATATAAGAAATGTACTAAATGTTTAAATAAATCAATAAAAAAGAAAATTGTTTGTTTGAGCTTATGCAATAAATATAAGCAGAAAATAAAAGGAATAATAATAAAATAAAAATTTATTATCGATTAGCTTGAACATTTAACTCAAATTCATAATCGTTTCACTACAAAAAAACCGATGAGAACATCTAAAATATAGAATATATATTTTTTTCAATATATTCTGCCACAATAAAAAAAATTTATCGATAAAAGATAGACACATTACACATATAGATAGTAGACCGTGTGTGGTATAGATATGTATCAGATAAAAATGTTAAAGAGCAAGTCATCATATGAACCATGAATTAATTACAGTAAATATAGGATGAATAATATATAAAATGCCAGATAAATTAGAAATATTTCTTTAAGATTTTTTAATGACTATTCAAGTTAGAGTAAATATACAGTGATACTGATATACAGTGAAAATCAACATATTTATAAATTTTATTAATACAGCAATGCTGAGATTTCATTAGAGAAAATAGTTTCAATTAAGTGAAGTTTTCCTTATGGGCTTAAAGAAAATTAAAGAAAAAAATGTTGTTTTGGTGATAGGCCCTATAGCATTACGTATCAGAAATCGCACTTTAATACCTGAAAGTGATGAAGAAAATTAAGAAATGTTTCGTATTCCACAAGAAACAGTATATTTATTTGACTCTTAAAGTTTGCTAATAAAAAAAAAGAAGAAAATCATAAATATACAGGAGAAAATTAAAATTACTGTTAAAATAAGTAAGTTTAAAATTTACTCATTTTTACTATTTTCTTCAAAAAATCATCAAATTATTCTCTTAAATTCAGCCTACCTGACAGAATATCGATTTCATCGAATTTTCGTCTCAAGCGGGCGTATCTCATGAATATTTAACCAGTCGTGGATATTAAAAAAATAACATAATTATTTTGTATAAAATTAAATACTATCTATTGAATAGCAGAATAAGTAGATAAGACTGAATCAATATGATGTTATGAACAATTGATCATTTTTAATAAATTCCATTTTAATGTAATTTTTTCATGCTTTTAGAATCTTTTTCTGTATTAACCTAATTGGATAATATTTATTTTGTATAATCAATATTATTTTGCTATTTAAAAAATACTCCAAAATAATGTCATCTCCCCCCCAGGTACTGGGCAAATTGATTTTATCATCGGTACAAGATAAGAGTCCGGCTGAAAGTTAAGGAGCATACCATAAATCCGGGCAAGGATTCAAATAGATGTATAAATTATTTGTAATTACTTATAGTTATTTGTAAGCAAATTATTTGTAATTACTATAGGAAATGAAAGTTTTCCATCGCATTACGTATTTTCAACACCAAAATGTCGTAGATAAAATATCTCTATAAATTGGCTGGTAATTATAATGGTAGAAAATGGAATAACATTCAAAATGCAAGCGATGCTGTTTTGAATGTAAATTATCATGATGATTAATTTATATTTTACTATATAAGTGGCTATCAACGTTAGAGTTACACTTCTAAAGGACTAATGTATACGAAGATAGGTCGGAAGAACGTGGTATTGTTGCTTCCAAAATAGCATACTTGTGCACCAGTGTAGGCAAAAAAATACATTGAAAAAAGACCATCGGTAATTGAATATGCGAGAAATGTGATCCAATACTCGATAATACAATTGTACAAAGTCAATTATTTACAAGTAGAGAAAGATGTTCAAATTATGATCCATGAGTTGAGATTCAAGCATCAAATCTTCAGCACATGAAATTTCCTGACTGTTTCAAGCTATCCCAGCAACTATCGAGATTACTGTAGATATATTTCTGACATTATCATAAAGACTTTTATCTACCAGAAACTTGGTATACCAATAAAAATAGGTGTGTCATTATTGCTTCAGCAATAATGACATACCTATTTTTGAGGCCAATGTACATCACCATTAAGTCCGACCCACTGCTGACGAAGTTTAGTATCTATGTGACTGTAATCGTCGTATTTGAAATGAGATGGGCTACGTCGTATTTGATACCGCATTGAAGGTTATATCGAATCAGAAATATATTCATTTTGCTGCTGTTGAGATAGAGTTATCTTCAGGATCAGAAACTCATTTTTATTTTTTAGACAATAAGTGAATAGGTTAAGTCTTCTGAAGTGAATAGATTAAGTCCTCTGAAGTGAATCGAGCAATGACGACTCAAATATTTACCAGAAAATGCCTATCCTCTGATGGTTTTGTTTGGCATCAGGGTTTACCATCGATAACAAATATTTGTTACGATGATTGAAAATTCCATCCCTTGTGCATAATGCGTGATCTATAAATGACAGAAAAAAGAAAAAAATGGAAATTTTCAACTTACTTTTGTAGATATCAACGGCCAGAAATTTTCAGAAGTGCATGGTCATCTTTAAGAGTCCTAAATTTGATGTAAATAATATGAACATATGTTTCTCACAAAATATTGATTTTTGGCATTGCTGACCCTTCGTTTGCTTTGTGATACCAAATGGTTTTGATAATTCCTACTTCCAGCAGATATTTGAATCCCTGCTACTGTGTCACTTTGCTTAATCTTAGCAATTAATTATAGCCATTAAATCGCATCCCTAAGAGTCTGTTGCAGATTTATCAACTTTTTAAATATGAATAAAATACATTTTTGCCAATAATTTTAATAACAAAATACTATATTGACATATTTTATACTATAATAAATACTATATAAAATATAATATTTTTTATAATGATTCTTACATATTGATTTGTTCATGTGCTTTGATTCATGCTCTCGATATGAAAACCTTAAAATAATTTTTAAACTGATTTCAAATTTTAAGAAAATAAATTATGAAATATTATAAAAATAAACAAATTAATAATCTTCTAATAAAAATAAGGGATATAATTTAGAAATTTTTAATTCTATCTTAAGAAATATAAAACAGAAAAGCCTTGGTTTCAATTATTGAAGATAATTATAATTTTGTCAGATACATTTTCTCTCAAATTAAGATAAAAGTTGTAATTCGACGACCGAATTAAAGAAATAAAAGAGGAGAAAATGAAATAATCAATCATTTTAATGCAGATATTTCTTCTTGTAAATAATTCGAAATTTTATTGAAAGCTCTTTATAAAAATTAAATTTAGGGAGAAAAGAAAATCATCAAATAGTTTTATTAATAAACTTCAAATTTTCTAATGGTATAGATGCGTTTGAAATTTTAAGAGGCAAAAATGGATGTAAAATACAATCTCAGGATAATTATTCTTCGAAATTCTAATAAATTACAGAAATAAAATTATCGAAAATATTAATCATTTCGTTTATTTTGAATTTCAAAGTAAGAGCTCATACAAATATGTTAACTCTCATATCATTCAACAGTTGTGAAATTCACTAGTTTTTTATGTAGCTGCCAAATAAAGCATTCAAAATAATTTTATTAGATTATATCAAAGGAAATATCTACGAGAAATTTTTAAGTGATCTCAATGAAAGTATGAAAGAGTCGTCAGAACATTTAAATTTCTTGTGTGTTATAAAATAAGAAAATAAAAGACATCCGAAAACCTTTAATGCAATTATGAATGGAACTATTTTCTGAATAATTTATGAAACCAGCAACGAAAGAATGTCTTTAAAGATCTGATTATAATATCCACTGTAATTTAGAAAAATTTAAAGGAATTTTCGATATTCTAATTTTTATTTTAAATCAAAGAAAATTTCATGTGTAGATAGAATCTTAGTAACTTAATATCAAGCACGAAGTTGCATATCATTTAGTCATTCAGTTTTAGTGAAAGATAAATTCATTAAATAGTTGCAATGTCTTTTGATGTTTTTATTATGTGAAAACATGATTTTGTTTGGGTTTGAGATTTTTTTGAAGTCTCAAAAGACTTAGGAAAGAAATTGTTGAAGTCTCAAAATGTGAAGGCAACACATTAGCGATTTTTTGACTTTTAGGCATCAATTTTTCACTTTTAAGTTTAGAAAATAATACAGAAGGTTGTCACATTTAGCGATTTATCACTAACTGAAGTTACAAGAAATTATTCATTTTCTGAATTCTTATGAATTTTCT